>JANPWX010000013.1:7988368-8021996 GCA_024734555.1 Trochalopteron elliotii
TGGTAGTTCTCATCTAGCACGCATACCTTCCTTCCTTCCTTCCTTCCTTCCTTCCTTCCTTCCTTCCTTCCTCCCTCCCTCCCTCCCTCCCTCCCAATACATTTTCTTAAGTAAATTTTTTTATTTTTCATATTACTCTATTGCTATAGATAGTAATAATCAAAATCCCCATATACCTCTCTTCTGGGGCAGGTCATAGCAAGGTGCCCCAAAAACTGAACACACAGGACTTGAGGTGTGACTTCATCAGTGCTGAGTCAGAGGGGCAATCACTGCCCTGGTATGGCTGGCCATGCTATTGCTTACACAAGCCAGGATGCCATTGACATTCTTGTCCACTTCGGTTCATGCTGGATCATGTTCAGTTGCTGTCAGTCAGCACCCCCAGGTTTGTTTCCAGCCATTCTTTCCCCAGCCTGCAGCACCACGTGTGGTTGTTGTGACCTAAGCGCAGGACTCGGCACTTTGCCTTGTAGAACCTCATACAATTGGGCTCAGCCCACTGATCCAGCCTGTCCAGATCCTTATGCAGGTCCTTCCTATCACTAAGAAGACCAAAACTACCTTCTGACTTGGTGCTGTCTGCAAACTTACTGAGAGTGCTCTCAATCCTCTTGCCCAGATAATTTGTGAAGATATGTAGCAGGACTGACCTCAATACTGAACCCTGGAAAACACCCCTTGTGACCAGTTGACAAGCAGATTTAGTTCCATTCACCACTATTCTATGGGCATGGACATCTAGGCAGTTTTTATCAAAGGAACAGTGCACCCATCCAAGCCATGAGAAGCCAATTTTTTCTAGGAGAATTCTGTGGGAAAACATTGTTAAAGTCTTTACTAAAGAAAAAACTTTCATGAGTTTCATGAGCCACAAATCAATCATATACTAAGAAAAACAGGATGTAACTATTTCTTTGTTGTTTTGTTTCATTTTGTTAATAGAACACAGAATAAATTACTAATTGCTCAATAAATAATATTGAAAGATGACTTAAGATTGAAAAACTGCTTTGTAATTTTAGAGTTTTCAATTCAGTTATACTTCAGATAACGTGGCATAATTAACTGATTAATGAGAAAAGTTATTTGGCTTGGTTAGCTTGGCTTTATGTTTAACAACCTATGAGAGAAATATTTTTGGAGAGATGCATTCATCAATAACAGATTTACAATTTCATTTAACAGTAAGAAATTGCTCGAGCCAGTCATTTGTGTGATTGAAAAGACTCAAACAGTTTTGGTAGGTAGAAGTTTTATGTCACGTATATTTCAGTAATGCAGTACCAGGAAATACCTGCTTTAGACCTGACTTTCATTTAAATGAGAAAGATGTTGAATGGTTGTAGTTTGAGGATGACTGTAATTGATCAGTAATGTTCTTGAGTACCTCACTTGACATATTTTGTTTACAGTGTTCCCTTTAAAAATGCTGAATAGTTGCCATGGAAATAAAGCATAAGTAATTCTCATAAGGAAGCAAAAAACTTATTAATTTTATTTTATTCATTGTTTTATATTTCAGTAAACATGCTGCCTTTTTATACACAAAGATACTTTCAAGAACCTGATGATAGTATGTGACATTCCACTGCTAGGAAGGATTGCCAGTGACTGAACTTTTTGTGGTGGTGCTTCTATTTTTGTTTCACAGAATGGAGTGCTAACATTCATCAATTTCACCTATGTGCAACTGGGAACGTTTTTAAAATTTATTATTCAAGCATCTTGGGAAAAATAATCGGGCTACTGACTATTGAAAATTGAGTCTACTGAAGAGCATTAAATGTTGCATCACACAGAAATATAAAGCAGAGAAAGTAAATTAAGTTAGAAGACTTGATAGTGTTAAATGAAAAATTAGCAAAATCTTATCTACTTAAATAAGAAAAATAAAGGTAGAATATATATATAACAATGCATAAAATAAAAATGCTAATTCAACTTTTTGTTAACAGCTAGATTTTGGAATTATTTTATGTGTTCCCTATAACTCAGTGAAACAAAGCAAATCTCCAGGGATAAAGATTAGTTCAATATTTCGTTGACAGAATTTTACGTGAATCACTGAAGGATCGAGTAGAGAGAGGTGTTAAACAGTTCAGGATAAAGTCTAGTTTTGAAATGAATAAGTGCATTTACACAAATACAGGTTCTACTACTATGTGTATGTATTAGTTTTATCCATTTAGTACAGTCAAGGTATTATAAAGCCATATAAATACAATCTTTAAAATGCTTAAGTTGATAGAATATTAAAATACTAAGACTAAGAGTTCTAAGTCTCCACATCTGCTTTAAAACTTACCTGTACAATACAGTGAACTCCAGGTCCTGGCTTTTTGGTCAGCCCAGTGACCCCTAATAAATAAACTCTGCATTCAAGGACTTGTTTTCAGGAACCGTAGGAGGTGTAGCTGAAAATCTTGTCTCACTCTAATATCCAGAGATGGAAATAGCAAAGTAGCTATGATTTCTGGTGATTGATCTAGGAGTTAATTATAAAAGGAAAATTATAGAAGAAAATATTCCACTGCAATTTCCTGCCTCTCTCGGTTGCAATACAGTCCTGTATGAATGAAGTATGACATTTTTAACATTTAAGTGTAATACATAATACCTTCATTGCATCATTCAAACAATACAAGTCATGCTTATGTACCTTCACAAAAGAATTTAGGAAAAGAGAGACCATAAAATAGATATTTGATGAAGAATAACAGTCAAAACATTCTCAGACAAGCCAAATAAACATTCTGGTCATTGTTAATTTAACTCACATCATAGTTTCCTTCAGAAGGCTTCCCAATTCTCTTTATTTTGACGCCTGTTCCTTTGCAGTTCTTTGTATCTGGCAGAGCCAAACAGCCATTGGCTGAAAGCAATCATTTTGTGTAGCAAAATTTCTGCCTCTGTCAGATGATTTGTGGTAGCCAGTACTTGATTATAAATTCTTCCCTGTAAATTTAATTATTGTTTATAGCTCATTTTTCTGTTTAATATTTTAAAATATATTTTAGCTCAAGTTTTTCAAGTTATTGCACTGAAAACCATGAATTTGTATCAAAATTGCCTGTTTAGAATAATCAGATTTAAAGAATATTGTACAGTATGTAAATAAATTCAGAAAGTTAATTTTAAAATGTCCTGAAATTGTTCTGACACATTCTAGGTAATGTAATTATTGGTTTAGCTTTCATATAAGGGAATAAAATCAAATTTTCACTGCAAAAGAGTTCACACTGAAAACAACTGGATTTTTTTTTTTTTTTTTAAATTTTTATGAATTCATGCTGGGTTTATTTCTGTCTTAATTTATTGGAGCAAGAGTCTTTCAGAATAAGAAATTCCCCTGGCACAGATTAGACATTATTAAGACATTTTACTGAAGAAATAGTTTGGCTAAAAAAATCAAATAATGTGATAGTTTTAGAAAAATGAAACAAAACAAACAAACAAACAAATTGCTTCCACAATCAGATTATCTTGGAAGAATGAAAGAAAGAAAAAAATATGGTCAAATAGAAATTTTCATTCAAATTTTTCATTATTTCATTTCTTAAGAATTTTAAGATAAAATTATTTCCTTAGATTTAAATATTCTTTCACATTTAAAAGAATATTGAATTCACAGTTCCTCATATCTTTATTATTTTAACATGGTATTTTATAGCATATATAGCATTTTTCTGAATATCTAGTTCTTAAAATATAACACTAAATATACACTTTCTTTGCATAATAATATCATTCTATCAACTTTTTTTTTTCCCCAATAATTCAATAATTCAATGGCAGAGAAGTTGGTGTCATAAATTTGCTTGGGGCATCAAGCACCTCTCTAGAAAGAATTTTCCAGTGTTTGACCACCCTCTTGGTAAGGAAATGATTCCTAATGTCCAGTTTGAATCTCCCCTGGTGCAGTTTTGAACCATTCCCCCCCTACCTCAGGAATGTGTACAAAGCAATGAGGTCACTCTTCAGCCTCCCTTCCACCAAACTAGACCAGCCCCAAGTTCTCAGTTTATCCTCACAGGACATTCTTTTCAGCCCTTTATTCAGCCTTTTTTCCCTTCTCTGGACTCATTCAAGAATCCTTCTTCTGTTTTCATAATATCTGACTCATTATATCACTACTGCATTTCACATTGTTCTATAATCTTGTTGTGTCCTGCCATCCTCAGTTACAAGCTTCCATCGTTTTTTTAAAGCGCCTCCCACAGATGCTTAACCTGAGACTTCTAAGAGCATGTTCATTATGTGCTAGCAAGCTCAAGGCTTTAAACTGTCACCAATTGCTATCTTATGACACATATCTTCCCATGCAGCTTGGTTCTGTTTTGACTCCGTGATGATTTTACAATAGTCAATAAGAGGATAATCAAGTAAGCCAATTAGATATTTCAAATAATATTTCCGGATGGTCTTAACAGTGAAACAGAAATTCACAATTTTGTCTGTGGCAAGTGTAGGACTTGCATAACTAGTTGGCTAAACACTAGTCCAGTTCATTCTTTTTCAGTCCTGCTTTTTCAGCAGTTAGGAATAATCTGTTTTAGTAATAAAACAGACACACAAATTAGCAGCAGATCACAAATTGTATGATAGCCTCACGTAGTGATCTCAGCTGGAGCTTTTACATGTTAATAAAATTGCCTAACTAATCCAGAGGTGTCGGGTTAAGCTATTCAGTGATAACTGCAACACACCAATGAGGTCACAGCAAGGTTGAAATTTGTTTTTTACTAAATTACATTTATCTCCTTGAGATTCCAGAGCTGCATATGAATATTCATATCCTTGAAGGCAGCAGCTGCATTAACAATGCACAAGTCTCTATTAAAGATGTAGACCACAAGTAGTAGACAGTGATTTTTAAAGAGTTAGCAAGTAAGAGATAAATGAATGACAGAAACATCAGAACAAAGTGAAATGAACAAACAGTATACAGAAGATGTAAAAATAATAGTGGGAGAATCCTTTTATTTTTTATTTTTAAGAAGTAATATTGATTTCTCTGAAAAACATAAAAAATAAATTAATAAACCCTAAAACTACTGGGACTAACACTGGAGTTAACTCTCCTCTTTGAAGGACTGCTATTGTGAATAGCCAATGAAATTCTTTTCTGTTTATCCTTTTGGGCAATCAGGTGTAGGTGCAAAGTTTTCAGTAAACATTAGCATGGCTTTGATAATGGAACAAAAGGGTAGAATTTTAAGTGATGTCTAGGTACAGGAGTGCTTTTGGATGGTGACCTAGAGTGATAATGCCCAAGTGCACACCTATGCACACAGCAGCCTAATGACACCTGTTACCTGCAGCTCTAGTTTCCAGGACTCCTTAAGCTGATTTGAGGAAATCATCAAAGATTTGGATTTTTAAATACCAAGGCACATCTCTGTATTGAAGTAGATCAGATATACAGGAGTGTTTTAACAAACAGTTACACATTAATGAGGACTATTTTAACTCATCTTTTCTACAGATTACTACAGCTATACCATAATCACTGACTTTTACCATCACTGAATGCCTATTGCTGGAAATGGCACGAAAGCATAACTTTTCCCTTCCTATTTATTTTTTCTGGCATATTAGGTGGGCAAGTGTTATGAAAAGTGTTTGAAAACTGCATGAAAAATTTTTGGGGTCTGTAAATATTATGTGAACAAACCAGTTGTGATGTAACAAATTATAAAAATTCATTATTAAATTAAGTCTGAGTTGGACAGATTTTTAAGTAGACCTTTCTGTGACTTCCTTATAGAGTTCACTTCACATACACATGAAAAACAAACCGCAAATTTAGCAAGCAAATCGACAGCTGTTTTTTATTTAAAACACAAACTAAGATAACTGATCAAATTCAGACTAAGAACAGAACCGACATAAAAGAACTTATAAACAAGTGTATCACTTTGAGTTACACTGGAAGTCAGTCTGCGTTTCTGTTCTTAGAATACAGTTTTGGCAAATGGTACAACCTTTTTCTTGCTCCTTCACTTTTTTGTTAGCACCACCCTGTCCTGTAGCATTTTATCTCACTGAGCATACAATTTCTCTGAACTGGTGCTTACCTTTATCAGAAAATACTGCTGCTACCGTTGCAGCAGACCACACAAGTATAAAAGAAATACTACTTTCTCCTCAAGTCAGTGCCTTTTGAAAGGAAGATAGCAGGCAGTACATATACTTCAAATAATTAGGAACCATCTGTTGCTGCTATAGATGAAGTGGAAATTTTCACAACTACATATTAGTTTTGGAAGTGAAAATATGACCGACATTTGCGTGTGTAGTCTTAGATAAAACCATGATAGCACAGAAGTGGTCAACTCTTTGAACTTATTGAGAAAATATCTGCCACTTTTTGTACCAAAATTAATCCAGTAGGATACTGACATTCACATCTCTGGAAATACCAAGATTTGCATATTTATTGATAATATGCATATTACCTGTAACATATTCCTGAAGACTATAAAGCGGCTGCAGACACTCTTCTACTGAATTTATGGGAGGCTGTGGAAATTGATACTGGGAATGGGAAGAGACTACAGTAAGAATATGTGCAAGTAATATATGATGTTTAGCTCTAAGTTAAAGGACTATCTTTAGCTGACAAAATAGTTTTACCCTGCCTAAGCAATGATTGATGCCTTAAACCATCAGTTTTATCCAAGTATGGTCCATTCATCTGACTCCAAATGACTTGTTTTGGCACTCAGGGACACTAAATACTAGGAATAGTGAAGAGCACCCAGGCTGGCTAAATATCAGCCTCATTTGAGTCCTTGGTGGATAGATTTTGTTCTGTTGTTGCTTATGAGGTTGTATATGCTAAGAGGCAGCTGAGGGCAAGAGGAGGGATGCATTATCCTTTCCTAAAGTTAACAAAATTAAAACTTTTTGTTAAATAAATTTCTGTATCCTTCAGCTCAAAGGTTGGATGTTTTATTTTTCAAAGCTTTTACTCTTGGTAGATTCAACTCACACTTCTTGTATTGAATAACACAATATAAAAAAACAAAACTAAAATTAAACAAATATACCTTCAATTTTTCTAAGGACTTGGCCATCCCTGAAAAGATCACTGCTTTATTAACATATTAGCTTCTTCAGCAGAAAAAATAGTAAAGTTCATTTAGTAAGGGAAGTGTTGACAGTGATGATACTATTTTCATTAAATCTTAAACAATGTTTTATTGTTTTCCATTAAAAACACCCAGTTTTGACCTCCTACTTGTTCTTTTAAAAATTTAGATGTTAATTAAACAACATGTGGAAAAGACTCAAAGACATTATTTTACTGAAGCTTGGAGGAAACCCAGTAAACCCATTTCAGTCTAAAGCACCATCCAGGGAACTGAAACAGTGTGTATCAGGATGTTTAATATTATAGCCTAGGGGGACATAACACTTGCTATATGTGAGAAGTAAACAGCAGGGCTTTTCACTAAAAAATGAGACAGAGAAAAAATTTGTGATCACAAAACAGAAAACCATATTACCAATCCAATACAAATATAAGAGCTTCTCCTACAGCTCAAGCTGTGCCTTTCCCAACTAAATTTTCATATTATCTTTTGTGAGACTTATTTTTTGTTGCATAGATAGGAAGAACTGAGGAAAACAAAAATTATTGTTCTTTTTTCAGAGAGTCTCTTCATGGAAAAACTGCTGCCATGTTTTTCACTTTAACTGAAACACCAGACAATTATCTGACTTATCCTCTATTATATTACTTAAATTAACAGAGTAGAAAATAGAAGACTTCAAAAGTTCAAGCCCTCGTCACAAATATACACCAAAAAATACAATAGTATTTGCAGGAGTTTTTTTAATGATTCTTACATTAAGAAAAGAGAATATTTTCATATGTGATTTCTGGGTATCATCAAAATATATTTATGAATATTCATTACTTTTTGATTTAATTTTTAAATTGCCTTATGATTCAACCTTGCAAAAGTGTGGTATCTTCCCACCTGAAACCCACATTACAAACTAAGTGTAATGTTCCAGAAGTTAATTTTCTAACAAATAACTTCACATGCGTATTTGCATATTTTCTTTCAGAGAATTATTAGACTCTTTATTCAGCAAATAGTAACTTGACAATAAGAACAATAAATTATGTTGGTATCCTCCTTTAATAAATAAGAAAACGGCAATTCATAACTAAAGCTTTTCAGGTGAAACAGAACTGTAATTTAGATTTGTGTTTCAAATTGGTGAAAATGCCACAAAATAGCAGTCCAAGGCGGATCAATATTCCTGATTTCAGATACAGCCAACAAAAAAGACTTTGCATTTTTGTAATGCAACATTATATTTTTCTTCAGGCATTTCATCCCACCATGTTTTAAACAGTGTCAGCAGGTAAAAGCTCAGTCCTATTGTCTGAATAGGTCCAGTATTCTACTGTTGTTCTCACATCAGCCTAAGTAAATTAAATGGAAACATTTCAGTGATATGGAGGCTACTAGCCAGTCATGGAAGCTAACAGTAATTTATCTGTGTTATACTCTAAACCACAGTTTCTCAGACCCCTGAAATTACCAAGATGCATTGTAGTAAGAGACAATAGGGTTAAAGAAGCCTTTTGTCTCTGGTATGTTAGATTTCTGAGCTAGCTTGATTATTGCAAGTGATAACAAATAGTGAAAATTAACTAGTCACTAAATTCAAGGAGATTTGAAAGGGCTTTTACTGTTGAAACCCTTTTTGGTAAATAATGATAATTTTTTAGGTCTGAGTTTTGTTGGTTTTATTTTTGTTGTTTTGATAGTTTTCTTGTTTGTTTGTTTGTTTGTTTGTTTGTTTGTGGGGCTTGGGTTTTTATTTGTTTGCTTGTTTGTTTTAGTTTTTTCAATTGTATTTAAAGCCAAGGGAGTACAGAGGGAAAAAAACTGGGATAGAAATGCAGCCTGGACTTAAATATGCATTACATTCTTGAAAAATTATTTTAAAATGTCCTGGGTATAATACTGTTGGGTAACTGTCCTAAGCATAATACTATTGGGTGACTTTATGTCAGTACTAAGTTAGGGGGCTTGTTAAATAATATTTTTAAACTTTAAATTTTGTCACCTACTCTGGATATTAGATTCCTTGCCAAGGGTTCAAAATGTTGTTGTGGTATTTCCTCACTTGCAGGTAATAGAGTCCCTTTCTGAATGTAGCCCGTTTGCAATGGACATAACAATCCACCTCATAACATTCAGGAGTGAATAAAAAACATTGCTTTAATGCTTATATATGCCCACTAAAGCCTGAGGAGAAAATTTTGGTTCCTGTAAAGGCTACCTTCCCGTATGGATGACAGAAAAAATAAGTCAATAAAAATAAATAAGAGAAAGCAAATTCCATCGTTGCATTTGCAAGTACTTTTCAAGTCACAATTCAATATCTAAACTAACAAAACTTGTTGCAGCAGCATCTGGCACTACAAAATTGCTAAGTTCTATGACATTTATTTCCATCTAATCATTTGACTGAAAGGTTACATTGTCATGAAGTAGCAAAAACAGCCCTGCTCATAGTAAAAACATTTGAGGGGGTTTTCCTCCCCAGATATTCATTGACAACCACAATTGGCATTTTCACTTCCTTTGTGAAGCTCTTCCACCTTCCCTTAAAATTATTCATTTTAATGAGCTAGATTTATTCTCCTTGTTTACTCTTTGTCTTTATTGTGATGGGTGTTTTTTACTTTGTCTTTAAGTGGTATAGGAAACTATGTTAGTATGTAGATTCCCCCTTCTATTACAGCTGCTTTGATCACAAAGTTTTGACTAATGATGCCAAATACGACACTGTGGATTAGTGTCTGGCTGCACCAAATTGCTTCATTTAGTGTAGGCAGCACAGAATGCTACCAGAATAAATCTAGGATCATTAGTCCAATTGCTCTATAGTGATAACTTTTCAGGCAAGAAACTGGATGTGTCTGCAGTGTGAATTAAATGAGCTCCACAGTCTTTAAAACACCAGGAAATACAAGTGAATATACTTTAAAAGTTTGATTTTGTTGATGTGTCCACACTTATATGTAAAGACTGGAAATAACATTAGAATATTTTTTTGGTTTTCTTCTCCTAATCACTATTGTCATTTTATTTTCCATATTACTTCAATAGCTGCAGACAGGTTTTTAATCAGAACAGGAACAAAACAAGGGAGGAAATGCTGTATAGGCTAATTAATGAAAAAAGAAAGTGAATAAGCTAAAGGCTTATCACTGTATTAGAAACATAAAAATCTCCAAAGTTTGTGTATATATATATACACACACATATACATATACATATACATATATACTTTGTACATTTGATATGCATACCTAATACTACTTTTTGCGTAACTGAATTGAAAAACAAGAATTTAGCTCCAGTAATGTATTGTGAAATGTCTGACCTCCTAAATGGGTTCAAGTGTAACTTACTGTTTCCCATCACAAGGTCACTGCTGTATTTAAGAGCCTTGAGAAAAAAGATAATTGATTGAGCTGATCTATGTTCCTTGCTCATCTCACTACGCCTATTTCTCATCTGCCCTGGGTTAATCACCAAGTCCACAGCCTGCTGATGTCCTCCATTACATCATAATTAGAATAAGTAGGCAGAGATGGGGAAAGCTGGTGAAATTATTCATATTTTCTTCTGAAGAGCCAGATGTTGCTGGATAGATTTAATTTAATTCTATGACAATTGCAATAATATTCTCCATGTGCAGAGAGCTGATAGTGACATAGATAACAGGGAAAGTGAGCTGTGCTTCTTAGCTGGTTAGTTATGATTATCAATTTTTGGGGATCATCTCATCCTGTTTGCCAATTATAGCAGATTGGGGGTGGATTTAACATATAAATATGAAAAATACTTCAAATACAATTCCACAGTTTAATTATGTTCTCTAATGTAAAAGCTTTGCTGCGTGCATCTTATGGATAGTTAACAAGTTTGATTTTTTTTGGACAAAAATTTCCTATTTTGTAACATTATCTAAGAGACAACATATATCGAATTTCCACATCATATTACTAAAGCTGAGACAATGTTTCTGTTCAATGTTTATGTTTTTAAAACTGATACTGACTGTGATGAATATCAAGATGTCTAGAAGAAGATCAAATTTTCTAAAATGCATTTGCATTTTGCATAAACAAAAGTCAATAGTTAACTTTCAGAGATAATAAAATAACAAATATAACAAAACATGGAATAACTGAAAGAAATTTTACCTTTGAGGGTGGCACAGCAGATAAAAAAATCTTTAATTTGAATATAATTATTATTTTGCCATTGACTTGAATGTATATTATAAAATATTTTTGGTGATTTAACCTTAGGAAACTGTTTGCCTAATATTCATATATTGCAAAAAGTGTTACTTACATTCAAACTAAAATACTGACAGCGAAATAAAAACGAATATCCAGCAGAATATCCTTGTCTTGAAAAAATTAATACAAGACTGCTCTGGGAAGACCCCACTGTGGCCTTCCAGTATCTTACAGGGGTTTATAAAAGGAGGCAGACAGAATCGTTCTGCAGACAGATAGCGACAGGACAAGGAGCAATGGTTTGAAACTGAAAGAGGGCTGGTCTAGGTGAGATGTTAAGAGGAAATTCTTTACTGCGAGGGTGATGAGGTACTGGAAAAGGTTGCTTAGTGAAGTTGTACATGTCTTGTCCCTGAATGGGAAGTTGAATGGGACTCTGATTGATCCGGTCTAGTGGAAGGGGTCCCTGCCTATGGCACAGGTGCTGGAACTAGATGATCCTTAAAGTCCTTTCCAACATAAGTCTTTCTGTGACTGTGACTAGCTCTGGTAAAATTACCTTATGTAGTGATATCACTTCTACTACTCGTAGTGACTTTTGCTCAATTTAATCACATTAACACTTCAGCATACAAATATCAGTTGCTGAGAAAAAAATAAACAACAGAAACCAAACAAACAAAACCCCCAAAACAAACAAACAAACAAACAAAAATCCCTAAAACTTAAAAAACCCTATGAAGTAGAATTTTCATTCAAGTATCTTTTCACAGACCTGCTTCCCCTTTCACTTCTGTTGCTTCACTTTTTATTAACTAAGATTTCTGTCCAGATGTGTAATATATTCAAGTGTAAATGAAGTTGTGCCCCCAACTTTCACATCATTCTGTACATTCTTAATTCAGATCACAGTGTGAACTGCCACCAACTGACCGCCTGTGATGACTCTTTTGAGTCCTCATTAATAAATTAATTTTACAGTGCTATCTCATGGCCTTGTTAAAACAAGGCACACTGCACTAGAGTCCCATAGCATAAGGCAGTTTAAAATATCACAAAAGTACATTTTCTAGTCATACTGCTAAAATTAATGACCAGGTGATTTCTCAGAATGCACCCTGTGGACAAAATCAATAAAAAAATTCTGCTGAACAAACAGGTTTTTTGTGATCAATGCAAGACTTCTTCAACTATTTAAACACTTGGTATGCCTATGTAAAAGAATTGCTGATTATTTGTTGTGGAAGATATTAAATATTTTATTCATATTTGTTATTTCCACCATAAGCACAAATGTACAAATCAATTTCATAAAAAATACAGTTAGATTATTATATAAATTCTGACATAATTCCCATGAGATAAGTGCAAGGAAATTTGATAGGTAATCAAAAGTTTCTCTTGAAGAATGAGATCAGAAATCTTCACAAAGATAAAACTTTGATTACCAATTGATGCTATCTTAATGAAGGCAGATAACAGATCACCTTGAGAGATATTGTAGATACTATCCACAGACACAATATTTGAAACAGAAAAAAAAAAAAGTATAATCTCTTACATATGTGATGCGTCCTGTTAAGCAAAACAGGGACAGATGGAAGATTATATTATCAATATATGTGCGGATAATTCCTCACTGTGTTGAAGAAAGGTGTTTCAGTCGCTAGTAATCCCTTCAGGGGTAGTTTTCTTCCCTATTATCATTAAACTTTTGTATATTGCTATTTCAAATATGTCTGTGTTTTATCTGATTATCAAATTATAAACAATACTTTTTAATTCTGCATTGACCAGGAAATTACAACACAGTCTCTTTCTAGACTAGCCATTTTGCACACACAAGATCATGACAAAGGAATGCTGAGCCATTTGATGCTCAATCAAGTCAGCAGTAAGAGTCAAAAAACCAGCTGAATTGGATATCATATCCATCATATCCATCCACTCCAGTTGCTGTTAAATAAAGGGAAACTCTTCTTTCTAGTCATCTTTTCCTGTCCTTCCTAAAGGAGCCTTTATCCAACTGTAAGTCTTATCTGTTTTTTTGCTGCATGTATAGCGTAGGCCTACACATACTCATTTGATTCTCTTAGCTTTGGGAGCAAACTGTGCATCTCCATTCTGAGTGCTTATACAGTCTGCAGAGTGGAATTTTGTAACAGCTCATAGAAATTTCTTTACTTCTATCTCAGTTTTTCCTTGAAGACAATTTTATAGCCTATGCACAGGAAGCTAAATTTTCTGTCAAACCATGCTGTGCCTAAAGAAAGCTCTACTTTATCGCGCTAATAATGTGACAATAATTTCTAGGAAAATTGCAGGTGTTTTGGGTTTTTTTTTTTGCTATTTATTTGACAATATTTTATTTAAGAACTTTTAGAGAAATGGCTCTGTTTGTTTAATCATTTCAGTCTACAGGCTGCAATGTTTGCTCCTTTATCTGCAACAAGAAGAAAGGCTTTGCATCTGCTTATACCATAATGATGGCATTGTATTCACAAAAGCAGAACTCTTTCTTCCTCAGGTTCTGCTTTTTCTTATCCAAATATTTCCACGCCCCACCAACACATACACATTGTAGCTGTCCTGGTTTAGGGCAAATTTGGGAGGAAATCTCTGAATGGGGTTCCTCTGAAAAGCAAATCCAAACAGCCCCTCCCCCCAGCAGGTCCGGGGAAAGAACTCCCTCAAAGAAGAGTGGAAAAAGCCTTATTTATTTAACAAACAAAATGCCCACAAGCATAAAGAATGAATAATAATAATAATAATAACAATAATAATAATATGAAACAATAAAACCTCTCGCTGCTCTGAAGAGAGATGGCAAAACTGAGAGTCCGTGCCAGGAGTTTGTTTATCAGTCCCAGTCGCTTCGGTGCTGGAAAATGCCGAGTCCCAGCCCGGTGGGCCACGGGTGCAAGATCCCGGTGCTCCTCTGGGTTTTTCAGTCCAGAGCAGATTTAAACAGTCCCAAAGAAAAATAAAATAGTAAAAAAAAAACAGTCCAGGAAAGCTTCTTTGCCCCAGCTAGCTAGACTAACAAAGGGGAAAAAAAAACTCTCTCTGGCTGCCCTCCGTGCATCCGACGAAGGACAAAAAAAAAAAAACACACAGTCCCAAGGACGAGAGCAGATTCAGAGGAGTGAGTTTGTTTCTCAAAACAAACTGCGCGCTTCTTCTTTCCCTGCTCACTCTCAGAACCAGTCTTAAAGGTACAGAACACAGAACAGACGATTTGGGGATACAGGCATCATAGTCACCCTAGGACAGTAGCTCAATTTAGAATATATTTTATGCCACATCTTTGAGGGTACTGCAAATATATTTATGACTTATACAACTGTAATTATTTTCTTTTCTATCTTCTATAGTAATAATCTTTCCCACAGATGCACAGCAGTGTGACTAAACAGTGGACCTTATTATGGTAATTGTGAGAACTCTAATTTGCCTACAGTGAGACGTTTTGCTGTGAGTTTTCAATTAACTAGCTTCTTTCAACCTAGGTCACACATCGATTTGGAAGATCTCCAGTCATCATCAAGGTAGTACAGCTTTGTCAAAACCTCTGTCATGTGTCCTTCTTTATAAAATTCTTAGTACAGCAAGAGTTAAAGCTGGGAATAATATTCAGAGTTTGTCAGTCTAAAATGCTAGGCTTGATTTTTTTGCACTGTCTTCCTCTCTGAACCATATAATATAAAATCCTATTTTGAAAAGGTAGAGTTCTAGACATGTTTTGTAGATGTAAACCATTACACAAGCTGTTCAATGATGGAGTATTAAACCCTGCTGTCTCACAGAGTCAGTAGTTAGCCTTGGTAACAGACAGCTAGTTTTTATCCCTGTCTGAAATCAGTGTGGGGCCACATTAAAGACTTGTGACTATTTCACTTTTCCTTCTGTGAAACAGATAATATTATCTGAATTTGTGAAGCACTGATATAAAATAACTGATACCTCAAAAAAACCGACCAAACAAAAAAAGGGCAAAATGAGCATGTGCCACTAAAAAAGTGTTGAATTATTTATTATATGATAAGATTATGAATAGGTAGATTTGCCATTGAAAGTCACAAAGATTGAAAATTGGTGATAAAGGTGATCATTTAAATGCAGAATTTGAAAACAAATGAACGTCTTTTGAAAAGAACATATTATCACAAGGATTTTTACCTTAACTTCGCTCCACTGTTATCTTCATTTCTCTGTCTCAAAAACTGCAGTGTTGTGACAGATCTCTCTCTTTATCATGTATTGTCTAAATCAGATGGCTCCCAGAAGCAGCACATTCTATAATCAGCTTGAGCGAAAGTAATACAGATGGATATTTCATCTTAAGTTTCATACTTCACATATGCAGCCATTCTATGATAATGGGAATTTATTTGCTAATAAATGACCACTGAATTTTTATTTTGTCAAACTACAAAGCTGAATAGGACAAGTATATCCTAGCCTTGATTCTTCTGATTAAGTAAAGTAGATAAATATCTTGTTTTTCAATTATGCATGTGGTCAAACTCTCAAATCATGCTCTTTTATCCATGTAGACCCATGTAGGTAGTCTGGTTTTCCTAACAACTTGGCAGTACATGTCACATATTAGTTACTACATTCACCTTATGTAAAAAATACTACAAAAATATAGGTTTATTTTGTCTATAATTTATAGTTGGTCATATTTCTGTATGCATTTCCTTATGTATTGTTTGACACACATGCCAAGAAGAAGAAAGGTAAACAACTCCAGCTTGTCATATATCTGGGTCACCATATTCTTATGAATAAGCTAGCTGTTGCAGCTACCATATTTCTCTATGAACTTTTGAAAGTTAATTTCATAATGACATAATTTGTGTAGGGCACAGATGTTCACCTCTAATCACTCTCAGGAAGAACATAAATATAAAATATTTTGTTAGAGAACTCTACAACAGTCTGTATATAAGTCAACTCCAGACACTAAATACAAAATTAACTGCAGGGAGAACTCTTCAGCAGGTCACAGTAAATTTGGGGTTGAAATACGCTCTTGGCTATCTAGGCTGTGTTCCACTGACCTTAAACGTCATTTCCCAAGCATCATTCTGCCTTACTGACTTTAATGAAGAGATTCCTTGACCCCTATCTGAAAACATTTATCATAAGTCTTATTCACATAAAACACTTTTTATTTATCAGTGTCGAGCAGAGCAGACATTATTTTTATAATCTGTTGATAGCTTTTTTTTTTCCAAAAAAACCCACATATAAAACTATGTCTTAGTGTTAGAGCTTTGGATTAGTTAGTAGATATGAAAATAGTGGTACAGCAGAAGACTTATATATCTAGAAATACAAAGGTAAGGCCGTATTTTAAAAAGTTCTGAAAGTAACCAGATAAAGGAAGGAACAGGTCAAGCACATAAAGAAAAAAATAAAATCAGAAAAGTTATATGAAAGCCTGTGTTTATGGGATAAATACAGGGGATTAGAGTAAATATATGATAAATACTAGTTAGATTAAAAAGAATTTTTCTTTTGAGGTCACTGGCCAACAGGTTTGGGGAGTCTATCATGTTGCTACAAGGTATGAAAGTACACTCCAACCAACAGAACATATTAATATCTTTGAGAGCATCTAATTTTAAAAATCTTGTTAATTCATTAATGTTGGGGTGCGTATCTCTTTGGTCAGCCCAGTGTTCGGCTGGACCACCCGGTAGCTCTGACACGCCACAACAGATCTGATTTGTGAGTTCTTGGCTCTGCAGCACCCCGACTCTCGCTGTCATGGCCGTGGTATAAATGAAAGAGGGGACTATCAGAGGTTCAGGGAACAGAGGTTTATTTGGGGGTCACAGGGGAACCCCTTACCTCAGGCCCAGTGCCTCAGGAGAGACACCTCAGGAGAGACCTCAGGAGAGATCTCAGACCTGGGCTGCAGGGGGGTTTTGTCCAGGACAGGTTCAAGGGGTGGGTACAAATTATAACCAATAAAACAAAGCAAAGCAACAAATGCCAACTGAATTACCTAACTACTAACAAATCAAAGGTAATTTGGGGAGGGGTCTCGGGGGAATCTGCCAACTGCAGGCCACATCTCCTTGAAGGTTCTGGACCTTGGAGATGGGGACTCAGTGATGGACAGAGGAAAGAAGGATACATTGGAGAGGATGGGCAGGGATCATCATGGGGAAAGGACCAATAGGAAACAGTCTCTGGGCAAAGACCAGAGAGGCATAGAAACCCTTATCAACTTATGATAAGAGAAAACTCCAAGACAAGGGGCCCATATGGGGTAACTACAACTATACTAAACTATACTTTAACTTTTTTTAAAATAAAATCCTGCAATCCCACACATTAACTGATTTATTTTTACATACTCAAAAATAATTCACACATCAAAAGAGGAAGTTTATAATTTGTAGAAATAAATGCTATCCATGAGATGAGATAAAGATAGAGAGGGTATTACACATTAAAAATGCAATTTGCTGAAAATGAAAATCATGTTTAATTATGGATATGGTCAGTGAATCCATTTATGTCGATTACATAAATGATCAAATAAATTGATCTAGTGATCCTGCTTTTATGCATTTTAACCATTTGTTCCAAGTTATTGGTAATAAAGAGGATCTTACCATTATTACCCCCCCCAAAAAACAAATCTACAGAAATGAAAGCATTACATCAGTTTTTAAAGTTTTATGCATTTTATTTCAAAAGGGCTGAAGACCTGTCCTGAGACAAAAAAGTATTCCAAAAGGGGAATTTAAGCCAATTTAATTAATTGCCCATTAGCAACTTTTTGGTTTCCAATTCTGAAAAATAAATAAGAATCAGGTAAACAAATATCTGAAAAACATTTTTCCTCCCTAATTCCCAGTGTCCCAGTGTCCCATGTTACACACGATTGCTTCGGTGAGGGCAATGTAGGAGTTAGAGTTCAGTGCAGGTTCTGCTCTGTTGCTGTGATGTGAGTTCTTCCATTAGCTGCAATCCCTTTGCAGCCTCACTTCCTCCTCACCCTCCTCACTGTTCTGGGGTGGCTGCTTTTCCTCCCGCCCTGATCTGGGTACCCATTTTTCTTTTCTTCAATGTTTCTTCTTCTCTGGTGTCCCTCCTGTCCTGACAACTCTCTTGTATCTCTGCCTGTGTGTCTCCCTCTGCATAATTGTGTCTATGTCTCCTGAAGAAACAAATCTGAATAAATATTATCTTATTTGGTAAAAATATTTCAGGATTTTTAAATTATAAATGAGAATGGAGCCTCAAAAACACCTGGGCATCTGTCCAAACATACATAACTTTGACTGCATATTGAAATTATCCTAAACCTAGGGAATTCCTCATCCTAAACCATTTGAAAGGTTACTGTGGCCAGGTGTCATGAATTGGCACAGGAATAAGGAGAAGAGCATGGACAGCCTCCAAGCAGGAATGCTAATGAGATAAGTGAATAGAAATCAGCGTGGAGGACAAATGTCATGATATTTGTGAAAAGAACATCATACCACAATGATGTGCCTAAAATCATGTTTTATGAATATGAAAGAAGAACACAAGGTTAAAGAAGTGTAAATAAGAAAACAGTAAGCTGATTCTAAATAAGCCTTGTTTAAAAGTGCTAGTGAGCACATAAAAATTATTTCTATATTTGCTTCATCTCTCTATTTGCCTTACATTTTCAACTCTGAATGACTTTCAAAACTCTGGTTTTGATGGCCCAAGGTCAGGTACCAAAGAGATGGCCAGATGCACAACTATAATGAATACTGCTTTGAAATCTGAGACTGCTCAAAGTGCCTTGAATAGCACTTTCTGTCTGTTTTAATATAACTTACATACCTGCCTTTCTGTAATTAGGAAATTTTGCTTCTTAATTTCCTTTTTTTAAAATTCCAAAGTCCTGCACATACCTTTATTTTCGTATTCTGTTTCAGAATGAAAATATTGAAACTTTAAAGTTAGTAACTGGTCAAGTATGTTATTTCTTGTTGTACTCCATAATATCCCTGCTATTGCAATCCTGTGCTTTAAATGAAGTAGATCTCAGAGAAAACTAGAAAAAAACCAGAGTGACTTTATAATTGATGGTTAAAAAAATAATTAATCTAATTTAAAAATTGCCACAACTTTTAAAATGAATACTTTTCTGACTTTTTTTTTGTCATCTAAAATTGCTTTTTCAGTCTCCTTTTTTAAGTAAATTCCAGCAATCTTCTAGGAGACTACAGCTCTAGTCAAAAAGACATCTTCCACTATTTTTTAATATCCACTAGCAAAGATCATTTTTTTCCAAGAAGAACTAGATAAAAAGGCTGACCAATGGCCATTTTTGTAGATTCAAGTTGCTAAAAATATAAGAAGCTCTTGAGTGATTTGTGGAGTTTTTTGACTGGGCTTAACAGCCTACTGGCTCAAAACAGCAAGGGAAAGAACTCAGTCATTAATTTAATGGAATTATTTTTTTCCTAGAATAACAGACATTATGACATTTTGTGTTGTAATTTTATTTTAATAAAGTAGGTGGAGACAAACAACTTACTCCCTGCTCAATATTTACCATGACAAATCAGAAAAAATGTTTTCTGTGTTGTTAAACTGATATATTTCTCAACACAACAAATATTTCTACGCATGTATTTAATTTGATGATTTTTTGCAAAGAGAAAAGATATTAAATGTACAGACCTACCAAGACATGAGCACAGGAGAGAGCCTGCTAGCAGCCATTGCCTCGAGCAAAGTGCTGCCACAAACTCCAAGGCTTTGATGTGCTCAGAAAGAGTGGAAAGCATAAGGCAGAGGGTGAGGGGTGGGCATGGAAGGGAGCAACTGAGTCCCAAACTTGTTTCTGTGTTAGTCAGCAGAACAGAGAATGACAGGGTGTTAGGGGAATGCATTCTGTAACCTTTCAAAAGGAGTCACAGCAATTGCTTTCACATATGTTCCTTAGCTCCCCTGAGGATTTACCCATTTTCTTGGATGTGGAAGGATTACTATTCGCTCCCAGCATAGACCCTACTTGTAAAAGCCAGGCTAGACTCAGAGGAAAGAGAGCAGCAAAGGAATAGCACTTTTTTTTCTAAAGTGCCTTGTATCAGTTTGTTGTAGGCACTCCAAGTCTTTCTCCACGATTGCCAGTCACATGCTTAGAACTTAAAACAGTTTTTATTCAGAATCCCTGATGTAACTGGCTGATGGATTTCAGCTGTTAAAAATAAAACAAAAAAGAACAACAAAAAAAAAAAGAACAAAAAAACAAACCAAAAAAACCCCACAAAACCAAAAAACACCCCCCACTGTTTTGTTTCCTGCTGTCCTTGGAGTTTTCAAATTATAGATACTGCTCCAACCTGCCTCTGGCAAGGACAAAATATTCCCTGCAAGAAATTCAGTCACAGATGGTTGTGGGAGTGCATTTTTCAATTTTAAGTTTAATTCATAAGTTAATGTTCTTTTGTAAAATGGTTTGTTCTATGTACCTCTTCTGTTACCTCCTTTTGGTTTATCCCTGTCTTCTCCCCAGTGACAGTTTTGTGATTGGCTCTGTGTTCTCCCTAAGTTTTTCCCCCCAGAGACAGTTAACTGCCCATCACCTGTCATGTAACCTTCTGTTCCTGTCCATCACTTTGGGGGTCTCTCCCTGCTTCTGGAAGGTTCTAGGAGAGGCATCGAGTGACTGGACAGAATCCTGATTGTCACCTTCTACTGTTCATTGTATGGTTGTTTTATATGTTTGTTATGATATGAGCCACCTCCCCGTAAAACCTTATTGGTCCTTGGTTAACACCCCCCTGAGTTACACCCCCCTTTAAAAGGTCCCGCCTGGGATTCGTCGTGGTCTCTGCAGAGGCAGACGTCCCGAGGTGAGGGCTCCACACTGGAGTTCCAATAAACTCATTGTGACCCAACCTCTCGAGAGTCCCTCCTTCATCCTCCTGCCTTCACCACGCTGCCACTGCTGAGCAACAAGGACCCATCGGTGTGATATTGGTGCCAAGGCTAGCTGGGCTTGAGAAACAGGCACTGTGTCAGATGGTGGATAGGCTAAGATACAACATGACATACCACGTGATACAGAAAGCTTAGATTAAAATAGCCAGTTTACGCAAAGAAATAGCTCCTACTGACACCAGTAGGACCTGCTTAATATGACAATCTTGCCCTTGCACGTCTTTTAGTATTATATTTCCTTTAGAGTTACATGTTACTAGCTAGTACTGGAGTAATATGTCAGTTTCCTTGAAGAGTGGGAGAGTGGTTAGAGAGAAACAAGCTTTACATCTCTGGAGATTGATCATGCCAGACTTCTCTTGGTTCAAAATTAGTTCAAAGGAAGCAATTCTACCAATATGGTAGTTGTTGTCAATAGTGCATGGTAATTGTGATCAATAATGCCTAGAAAGTAAGAGGGTTTTGGGGAGGAGTTTTTTCTTAGAGGTTGCTACCTAGGAATAATGTTCTGACACTCAGAAAATGCTGTTTTGTTAAAAACCAAATATAGGCCACAGCTAAGCTTTAAGTACCTGCTAAAGTATGTACTTGATTGTTATAACATAAAAGTGTGTGAGTTAATCATGTGCCTCATGTGAATTATTAGGATTTCCTCACGAAGGATAGGCTGGCTCCCAAGCTGTATGGATGCATGATCTTTTCATATGGCGGTATTTTGATGTATGGTATTTGGGGAATCCAGTTCTCTGTGTTCTACTGGCATAACACCAGTTGTCTCTCAAGCTGTCTGTGAGACATCTCTCGAGGCATTGTTAGATGTAAAACTGCAGTGTGACCTTGGTTTAGATTTACTGAGAACTTTGCAGAACTGAGAAAGAAACTTTGGAAATGTACATAGGTTACAATAGAACAAGAACAGAAAGTACTAAAAGAGATGACTCTGCATGGATGCAGATCACTAGTGACTCTAAGAACCTTAAAAGTAAATATTTAAGTGGAAAGGTTTTAAGTCTTAGGAATGAAGAAGGGAACTGGAAGGTAAAAACTCAGTAACATCAGGTACCAGATTAGTTTCACAGTTAATGTTAGACAATAGTTTGGAATGGCTTAAAGTATTAAAGCCTGGACTTTGACTATTTGGGTACCTTCCTGGATATCCATTTATATCTAACCAAACTTGCACTATTTAATCTTCTGGTAAAAATAAAGTAGCACAAGAAAGAGAAAGTCCCTTAATTTTTCAGAGGCTCTTTTCCTATTTAATTGTTAATTTGTGAGGACAAGGACAGAATCCTTAATACATTTTAATTTTTACAAGAATATTATTAAGATCTTATATCTTTTTTTTTCTCTGAGAAATTGTTAAAATTGTAATAGATGTCCGTCATACTAGGTCTCCTCCAAAAGGAACCATAGGCTGCTTTTGGACAAGATAAAAAATAAAAGTTTTTTCTAAAATATTCAGGAAGATGTCCCATACTTTTACCCACACATGCAGTCTTATTAGAACTCTGAGCTAGAGATTTGTCTATGACATGTAAATTTCCAGAGACATATCATGAAACACAAAGAGTTTTCTAAGAACTGGAGAAGTAGAATGCTTTCTGCAAAAAATGTCTGGCCATGACACTACACAATTATCAATCAAAGTTCCATCTTACCTTCATGTATACAGGACATTTATTCTTAAAAAAAAATAAGAATTCTTAAAGCTTGTGCCAATAAATTTTTAGGCATCAAACACTTTCATAAATCCAATACCATGAGTGTATTCAGATTTCTCTAAAGTCTTCACTGGCCACTTGGAATTTGCATGTAGGTTGCATATATACAGGAGATACCTGTATATATGATAAAGCCTGTATACAGGATAAAACCTGTAACAGAATGAATTTGCTGTCTTTGAGCTATATGGGATATTTTATCTGAGAACTGACAGAAATATGTAATCCATGAACAGAACTTAAAAAGCGATTTTAAAGGACAAAAGATGGCATGTATTATTTTATTTAAAACAAAATGTTTAAAACATTGAACTACCTCAAACTTTTGCTAGTGAAATTTACAAAAACAAACTTCCCCCCTCACACTTACAGACTCTTACAGGTCAAAACTAAATCACACTACATATTAGGTAAAAGAATATACAGAAGAAAATCTGTATCCTCCAAATACCACCGGCTGCAAGCACAAATATTTTATTTTTATGAATTTTACCAGGGATCTTGTGTAAAATTTCATATTCTTCCTAAACGTGTATATTTGTCCGAATTTTCCAAGTTAATCACTAATGTGTTGCATCCTTCTTCATCCATTTACTGCTGAAAATCAAGTTAATTTTTTTTTTTAGAGTGAGTACTTTTAACAACATAGAGCAATAAAAATAGTTTTTATCACTGGAATTAGAACTTTTTATTGTATTTTATTTAATGTGTGTGGGGAAAAAAAAGAGATTTTACTCCTTGATTATGATGGCTCATAGGGGAGTAAGTGAACCTTGATTTGCTTGCAATTCAATATGTTTAAGCTGTAAAAATTTGTAATTAAAAATGTATGCATATAAACTCTTTTAGATTTGCTTTGTGTCTTTGGGAAATTATCTACAATGCAAACCAGTCCATTACGTATTTTGTCTCATCTATATTTCTCACTGACTCATAGGTATTTGGAATATCTATGATGGGCACCATGGGGAAAAGAATCTGAATAAAAGTCTGTGTTCTCTGAAGCAAATCTCTGGCATAGATGGACCATTTCTCAGCAAGTTAATGCTACAGATATACTCTATTAGTTCCCTTACTCCTCTGGGCAAAGTTATAATGAGTATTGGCACCAATGGGCAAAAGAACCCAGGAACATCTGTTTCAGTCTTAAGACACTTGTTGATAGAGCTAGAAACACAACAGTATTTAGTTTGTCTCAAGAATACAGAAGATTATTTGTAGCAACAGAGGCTAGAAATTATATCTGCAATTCAGTTTTCTACCCCATTTATACCAATGGATTTGAAATCTAAGAGGCTTATAGCAGTTTTGTCTACATTATGTGTTTAACCACTTCCTTTATATTCTTTTAAAATGTATGCAATTTTTATTAGTTTTTATCTTTGTACTTTATACTATATACTTTTATCTTTATAAGCTTCTTTTTTCTTTCAGTACTACGCTTTCTCCATCAAACTTCTGCTTCCTCATGATTTAAAGATTTCTCTTAAATGCTCCTTCACCATGAAATCCATTATTATTCCTCTATTCTCGAAAATAATGTTGTTCAGTATGTAAAAATATAAAGACGTGAAAACTAAGTTTATTTACTTTTCACCTCATGTAGCTCAATAATTTAGATTTACAGAATCTCTCTGTGTTAAGCTTCCCTTATATCAGGGAAGTAAAGATAACCTAATTTAAAAAGAGTCCATCAGAATTTATGTAAACCCAAATAGAACAAAAGGTACCAAAGGGTACCAAAGAGATCTATTTTCTAACTTACTTGATTGACAAAAGAAATATGTTTTCTGTTAATGGGAGATTATTGAATATGTTTCCCATGCTTTTCACCTGGTAATAAGGCATGACTATATATACATATATATATATTTGTAAAAAATATTTGATAGGATATTGAGAGAAATCAATACTGGTCACAAGTAACATATTGTGTATACCTATATTTCAGAGAAGAAACTGAAGTCCATTTCACCCCGGTGCATCTTTTTCTTTTGAAATTTTTCTTTGGATCCAGCATCTTCAAACACACATTTGAAAACAACAATAGTGGAACTGTGTTCATTGTTTCTGTTAATAATCAGTTGAAAAGGCTTCTATTCAGCTTTACAGAATAAATAAATAAAATTCTTCATTATATCACCATGAAACTATGTAAGAAATGGTAAGAAACTATGTCTAACACTATATATCTGTTTTACTTATTTTTGTTGTTACAAGTTGGTAATGAAATCAAGAACTACCAAATAAGGGAATTAACTTCATCTTTTAGTGATTTAATGTTCATATGTTTAGTTCAAGATATTTATGTTACAAGTGAAAGTGGAGATTCATGAAGGGAACCCCAAGGTAAGGCTCATATCTTAAATTGCTGTTACAAATTGCTCCCTAGAATTGCTCAGCCTAATTTAAAAAGAAACTTAGGATAAAATAAAGTAAGTTTTTGAATAAAACCACTAGAACTGATTGTTTGCTGTCTTTTCTTTGATATTCAGCTGTTACTGATTGCCTGTTCAGTGTGATTTTTATTGAAATCTACAGGAAGATTCCTTTAGGAATTCCTTTCACAGAATAAGATTAAAAGGTTTTGATGAAAAACTAAAGCTGTTCCATTTCTTCTTTGTTTCCTTTCCTCGCCTTGTCTCCTCAAAAATTGTTTGAAACTTTTGTTCCAGTGGAAAATACTCAATATATTATTTAGGAAATGAGAATTTACTTACCATGCCTCCAAAGCCTTTGCATATAGGAGAATCGTGTATATTTCCCTCATAGGATCATACAACCATAGAACAGTTTGGCCTGGAAAGGACCTTTAAAGATCACCTAGTCCAACCTCCACCTGCAAAAAGCAGGGACATCTTCAACTGGTCGATGTTGCTCAGAGCCCTCTCCAATCTGACCTTGAATATTTCCAGGCATGGCACATCTACCACCTCTCCAGACAACATGTTCCTTTGTTTTCACCACCATCATTGTAAAAATCTTCTTTCTTATATCTACTGTGAACTGACCCTCCTTCATTTTAATGCCATTTTGCTTTGTCCTGTCACAAAATGACTGCTAAAAAGTCTTTCCCTCTCTTTCTTGTAGACACACTTTAAGTACCGAAAGGTCACACTATAAAGTCTCCCCAGAACCTTCTTTTATCCCAGCTGAACAAGCCCAGCTCTCTTACCCTTTTTAATAGGTGCTCCATCCTTCCAGTCATCTTTTTGACCCTCCTCTGGACACATTCCAACAGTTTGACAACCTTCTTGTTCTGGGCATCCCAGAGCTGGATGGAGCACTCCAGGTGGGATCTCACTGGAGCACAGTAGAGGGGCAAAATCACCTCTCTTGGCCTGCTGACCAGGCAGCTTTTGACACAGCCTAGAACACGGTTGGTCTCTGGTATGTGAGTGCATTTTGCTGGTCAATTTGTGACTTGCATCCACCAGTACTTCCAAGTCCTTCTTTGTAGTGTTATTCTGAATCTCTCTTTCCCACAGCCCGCTTTGATACTGGGAGTTGCACTGAGCCAGGTGCAGCAACCTGAACTTGGCCTTTTTAAACCTCATGAGGTTTCCAACGGCCCACAGAAAATTAATTTTATCTTGTAATAATATTTTCTTTCATAAAAACACATCCATTCCATTCATGGAAATAAATTAGGCATTCAGTGAAAATATAAACAGTCCACTAGAATACTGCCATTGTGCTTTAAAGGAGTTTACCATTAAAAAAGACATAGTTTTAGACAAAAAACCTCATTCATTTGTATCTGTTCAATTTCAATAAGTGATCAACTTTTGAACTGTTGTATAGAAGATATTTAAAAATTCTGATTTTGAAATCTCTTGAAAAAACATGAAACAGACACATTCCAAAGCAGATGAATACCAAGGAAAAACTAATATTGAAAATATTATCAAAGGGAATCATACACTTTATCAATAATATTCAGCCTTTTTTCACATATGAACAATATATGTTGGTGACTTTGAAAATGGGCACAAAGTTATTTTCAATAAATACGTGTACACTCTAAAGAGGGAAGTGATTTTGTGTTGAGTTTCTGACCTAAATGAATCTTCCTGGTTTGCAATTAAGCAAAAAATGTAAAGTTATTATCACAAATATTTTGTACTTTATGTTTTGGTTTTCTTTGGAGTGGGAGTTTATGTGATTTTTTTTTTCTGATGCTTTACTGAATTACTTGAAAACTAAAATAATTTCATTAATGCACTTCTGAAAAGGCAAGAAAGCTGTTGTTACCAAACTATCCTTTCTTCTATTAAAGAAACTTGTACTTGTTTAGATGAAAAATTGAATAACTCTGATACATGTCCAATTCCATCTTGCCCTGGACAGACATGAAAATCTGCCACATTCTGCAACAAGTACAATAAGCTTCCAAAGCTTCCACAGTGCTGCTATTTTTCAGCTGCTTCACCAGAATCACAGTTGTGTGCACTCTGCTGATACCCCTCCTTTTCTTTGGCTAGATTTTGAGGCAGTACTGTGATCTGAAGAAAAGTGTCAAGGACTTGCTATTTTAATTTCCGACATGAATAATGATAAAGGGTGCTTCTCCATCCTGGCCATTAATTCCACTTCTTATATGAGGGTTCATACTGCAGATATCTGCTTGGAGAGTCCAAGGTTGTACTATTCTCTTTGGTAATTCATCAGTTATTTTTGAAGGCTTTGTGGGAGATCTAGAGAAAGATTTGTTAATTTGTGACAGGAGCTGCAGCACAAAGATAAAGGCAATTTTTAAAAATTGAGTGCTAGTTAGCTGCTTCATAGGTGAATAAACCAGCTAATTACATTACTCGTTTCAGTTCAATAACATTGCAAGGAAACATTAAAAAAAATATTCCAAGGAAAACAGTTTATCTATACTTATGCTTGAAAACAAATTCTTGTGTTATATAGAAGGTTTTCTTCCAGATAGTAGCAACCTTCCACTATACTTATGGTAATTGGCATTCTATCCCTAATCCTTTGCAAAATACTAAATAGTAGTGTAGCTTTTGGGTTTTTTTTCTCTTTCTTATTTAAATACAACTGGTATGTCAATAGCAGAAAAAGGATTACAATTCATTTTTCAGACTCTTTGTAAATAATTAGATTTATATTTCTTATATTCAATTCTAATCCTTCCTGTAAAAAATTAAATGAAAGATTATATGTACCTTTTCGAAGTTTTTGCTTTATTCTACGTCTTGAGCATTTAACAAGTGTGCAGAATATACAGTCAAAATACATTTTATTGGGCAGGAGAGAAGAAATGTCAATCACATATATGTATTATGATATATATATATACAATATTTAGTTCATACTTCTTTGTATTCATGCACAAAAAAATTGATGTGTCCTGCATGTGGGTCAGGGTAATCCCAAGCACAAATACTGTGTGGGCAGAGAATTAATTAAGGACAGCCCTTAGGTGAAAGGCTTGGGTGGGGTGGTACACAAAAAGCTCAACATGAGCAGGCAATGTACACTTGGAGCCCAGAAAACCAATCATATCCTGGGCTACAGCAAAAGAAATATGACATGGTGGAGGGACATGATTCTCCTCTGTACTCTGCCTTCATAGACCCCACCTGGGATACTGTGCCCAAGTCTGAGGCTCTCAGTATACAAAGGACAGAGGAGGGCCACAAACAGGATCAGGGCTCTGCAGAACTTCTATGAAGCCAGACTGAGACAACTGGGTAGTTCAGCCTAGGGAAAAAAGTCCCCAGGGAGACCTTTTAGCAGTCTCCTATTATGTAAAGCGGGCATTGAGAAACCTGATCTAGTGGAATATGTCCCTGCCCATGGCAGGGAATGTGGAACAAGACAATATTTAAGGTTCTTTCCAGCACAAACCTTTCTATGATTTTGTGAGTCTATGAAACACAAATAATATGAACAAAACATATTTGGAATCATCATTCCAGACAATAGTACAAGTAAGATGAGTTTTCATGATGTAATCATCTTTAGCCTGTGTTCCACAGAGTAAAGACAGTAGTAGCATAAATGTATAATAATGCATTTTTACCATCCTTCACACCAAGAAAAAATAATATTTAATAATATTTTAATATAGCAGACATTCAGATCAAGAAGTCTGCTATGCTTCAGGTGATAGAAAATTTCTTTGCAAACTGTTCAAAATGTCCATTAATCAATCAGCTAGATTTAATTGTAAAGCTTCCTTTACACTGTGTCATTCTGAGTTGAGAACTGTTCTATAATCATCAATTCTGCATTGCTGATCCGCTGATGTTTCACACCAGATTCAACTCTTGATATGGATTTTCATGATATAGCTGTCCTTACCTTGTGGAACAAATTTTAGTTTCTAAAATAGGGTTTCTGTTGAGCATAAAGTGTATTTCCTACCCAGAAACCAGCAACTCATGTATGTTAGACTTTGACACCGTTCAGGGATGGCTTTTCTCTTCTCCTGCAGGAAGGATGAGACTCCAATATTTGAATTGAACTCTCTTAGAACGTGTTTCCACTGTTTATTTGTTTCTTTGCTTGTTTGTTTAGCCTCTCCAACACCCCATAAAGAATAAATGGATACACATAGGAGGAAACCTCAATTAGAGGATAACAGAATTCTTAAATGCTTGGCAACAAAGGTAGAAAAACCTATTTGAAATATAAAATAGGAGAGGAATCATTCTGAATGACATTTAATAATTAAATGCTTTTATATTACTGTCCAAACACTCAGCACCAATAGGAATCTTGCATTCCAAATTTGTTTGAAACAAAAAATCTGCCATTGACAAACTCTTGAAATAATAAGTAGATTAGATTGGTGAGAGTTCAACTGCAGAAAAGAGGAAAAATACATCAAGGTTTTGGATATAATGAATTAAATTATTTAACTGGAGCAAAAATTAAGCTATAGCATGTGGGACTGACCTAGTATTTTTGTAGAAGCTAAAGTCTTCTATAAAACATGAATTTATTTGCACTGAAGTACTATAATCCTCTACTCACCACATTGGAAAGCAGAATTCAAATTAAAAGTTTGAAAAGTTTTATAAAGTGTACAATAAAAGATGCTTGTTACAGAAGAAGAAAATACTTTTCTCATTTTTTCACCCCCATAGGACACTCATATTGCTTACACAGACCATTCTGCAGCATCTGTAATTCAATGAGTGATCCTAAGCTTCCCGATTTCTATTTTTCTGTTTCAATTTCCGAATAGCTCGGTCAATTCTGTGTCTGAAGAAAATGCATTGGAGTATATACTGCAATATTGGAGTCTGCAGAGACTGAGCTCAGACTGTTGCTCAGAGACTGAGGCATATTTTTTATACATTTAATACAATTTCTGATACCTAGTCTTCATGCTTTTTCACAAATATTTATTCTACAAAAGAACAAAATTACTGTGAGGAAAGCTACCCACAGTAGCTTCTATGTGAAATCTCAAATTCTGTGTTAGTAAAACAAGTTGTAAGATGGGGAGTTGAAATTTCAGTCCTTTATATGTAATTTATGAGTGTGTTGAACAAAACAACAGGAAATATGCAAAATTATAGATGCACAAAAAAAGTACTGACTTTGTAAATCATCCTATTTGCATCTTTAAAGGTAAAAGACCTCCTGTTCTTCAAGATGGTGAGGAAAAATAAAATAAGAGAGCTAAATCATGTCAATGATAAGCTCTGTAGTACTTTTCTAGACATAAATCAGTAGTAAAGCAAAAATAATAACAAAGCAGCTTGGTATGCATGTATTGGCTATGTGTACCATTGTGTCTGTATACTTGTTTCTTTACTTCTGTCAACATTTCTACTCTTTAGATTTCAAAAAAATACTTTAGAATAATCACAATTCTATCCATTGTGTTGTATTCTGGGTAAAATTCAACACTCACAGGGTGTTATGAGTTCTATCAATTAAGACTGTTCAATGGATATATATATGGAGCTGGCCAATGCACAAGTATGACCATCAGATAAACACTGAGATGTTTAATTCAGCCTGAAAATGGTGACAAAGCAAAGCCTCTTTCCTCACTGTCAAAGTCTTTTCCCTCTAAACACATGCATTTCAGGAGGAAAGTATGTATTTTTGTACCACCCACCCTCTTAGGTATATACATAGGCAAACAGAAATGTGTAAACACGTTCAAAAATATATATGTGCAATTTTTTTTTCCCCTAAAGGCCTATGCATGAACTAAGCCCCATGCAATTGTGCCTGTTTTGTTGGGGACCTGGAGAGAGTAGGCTAGATCACCACATATCGTTTGTCCCAGTGCAAAACATAAATAAATCTCTTAAATCCCTTACAGAAACTTAAAAAAAATCATATGGAACATTTTACATATAAGATATAAAGAGTGTTTAATGACTCCATCATATTCTATTATTGGATATTTTGTGCAGGCCAACAAGTGCCAGTCTGCATCAGGTGCCACACTCCTATGGGAAAGCACAGTTTCGAAGTAAAGATAAAAGGAGAATTATAGCCCCTTCATCTTTAACTTTTTCCTTTCTTAATAGCATGCAAAGAAAGTCTGTAGTCTGCAAGTTCAACATTATCTTCAGTAGCAAAAGCAAGATCATGGAAATCATTTATTTTTAATATAGAGATAACATTTAGTGTCATAGCAGTTTCACTGTTGGTTTGCTTTCTCAGTTTTAAAAGCAATTCAGTGTGAATATTCAGTATTCTACAGCATTTTCCCTCCTTCACTTTAATTGCATTAAAATGAGCAGAGGATCTCAATTGTGGAATAGGAGCTGTGAATATTGAGTTTCATTATGCTAGAAATCTTAATTTAAGCTCAGTTTCACTGTTGGTTTACCTTATCAAAATGCTCTCCAGCAAGCTGAACTGACGAGATAATGCAGAATGGAATATTAGTTATCACCACCAAGTACATAAACACAGAACAAAAGTAAATAACTGTCATCCCAAAATTAACATACTCGTCCCTAAAGAACTGCTGTTCATAAACATCTAATTAATTCAATAAAGGTATGACTAGGTGTATTCATTACAGGAGACTGCTTGGTTATTTTGTCTTCTTATGGAGAAAGATGTGGAGGGGAAGCAATTGAAATGGTAGATCTTCTAAAAATTCCTGAAATTCATGTTTTGAAATTACTAGATTTTTAACTCTTACATACTTTTTATATGTGTATGTGTATATTAAAACCCTAAAGCTATTAACATAATTTCTACTCAATGTGTGCTATCTCAGTGTTTCTATATACTAAATTTTACATCATCTTAACATGGAGAATAAGATAAAATATAAACTGACAATGGTATGTCATTCATTTAAATCACTACATAAATTTGTATCTTTATTTTCTTTCCTTTGATCAGCCCAAGGAGTCATATTCAGCTGGGAAAAAGTAATTTTTCCTTAAAGTCAACACAATTTTCACACTGGCTTTTGTGAATATGCCTGATTCTTACAGCACTGATAAAACGAGGATTCCTTACTTTCTACGCAATAAAAATTAAAATATTTATTTAAATTTCTACTTTTAGAATTTGAAAAAACAAAAACCGAAAACATTTAATAAGTTTTTGCTTGAACAAACTGCAGCTTCATTGCCAAGATTTTACAGCTGCAATGAGTTAAATATGTGGATGTAGACTGGACTTTGAATAAATTAGGAAAGTTAGGATGAAATCTTAGTAGTGTTTTCATTATGTCAGAAAAGAGCAGCTACATTTCTATCTTTATTCCCAAGCATAATTTTGAAGTTACTGTAGAGGAAAACAACAAAGTATAGGGAAACAAATTGAACACAATCAGTTTGATAACCTTAAGCTAAATCTACTAGGAAAAATTCAGGACCTGTCATTTTGAAAAACAGAGGCAAAAAAGCTACATCTGGGTGCTGGTATTGGAAATAAAGACAATAAAAAGAATGCTTTAGTCTGATGTCTGGATATCTGTCATGGTTTAACCTCAACCAGCAACCAAGAACCACACAGCCACTCACTCACTTCCCCACCAGTGGGACCTGGAGAGAATTTAAAAAGAAAAAGCTAGAAAACTTGTGGGATGAGATAAAGACAACTTCGTAGGGAAAGCAAAAGCCAGGCACTCAAACCAAGGAATTAATTCACATCTTCCTATGACTGTGCAGATAGGTGTTCATCATCTCCAGGAATGCAGGACTCCATCACACATAATGGTTACTTAGGAAGACAAACAACATCACTCCAAACATGCTCCCTCTTCTTCCGTCTTATAACCCACTTTATATACTGAGCATGATGCCATATGGTCTGAAATATCCCTTTGGTCAGTCAGAGTCAGTTGCTCTAGCTGTGTCTCCTTCCAAGCTCCTTTAAGTACATCCACCTGCTCTGGTGTAGGCTGCAGGGGTCAACCTTCCTCACCATGGTCTTCACCACAGGCTGCAGGAGAGTCAGGTATCTCCTCTCCCTCCTCCACAGAACTTTGTCTTGTTAAGTTCTCTCATGTATTCGGATTTCTTTCTCTCCTTTCTGCTCTTGTGCAGCAGTTTTTACCCTCTTCTTAAATCTTTCTTTCTATAGGAACTACTGTGACATCCCACCCTTAAAGGGAAGGGAACATTGAAGATTTTTAGATGCTTATGATCAAAAGGAACAACAAAATTCAGAGGATCTGCAAAAAACTGGCAAACTTTTATTATGAAAT
>JANPWX010000013.1:8022095-8077732 GCA_024734555.1 Trochalopteron elliotii
AGGAAGGAAGGAAGGAAGGAAGGAAGGAAGGAAGGAAGGAAGGAAGGAAGGAGAAATCTTGTGTACTGTGTTGTGCTCCCCTCCAGGAAATAGAACAAGGACATTTGTTCAGGAAAAGTGCTGCCCTACATCCTCTGATCCTCATCAATAATCACTTCTTGTTGTTTCTCATGGCATATCATTACCAGCAATCCTTCGTTGGTTCCACAGATATCCAGCTCTCAGTGTTTGAGACATGCACATCAATCCCTTATCTTCTGTGATTTTACAGCTTCCACTGAAGCTCTTTCAACCTCCAGTTCTTTTGGCCAGCAGTAGGTCTGTGTTAGAGCAGGCTGGAATTGGTTCTATCACATGTAGGAGAGCTTTTCTCACAGAAGACACTCATGCAGACACCTCGTTACCAAAACCTTATGAAGGAAACCTAATACATTTACTCATTAACACAACTGATTAAGAAGTATTTGACAGAAATTTATTTTCTTTTTCTGAACAGAAAATACATCTCTAAATCATAATGTTTTGAATTGAGATAAACTGAGACCTTATTAAAAATATATTTGTTTTCATGCTGTATTAATCCAAAACTGTTTTCAAATAAGGCATTGTCTGGTCACAGTAAGTCCAAAATTTTAATTATGTGTCAGTTTAATATCAATACCAATGCTATTTCATCTGAAAGATATATATTTGCATATTTATTGTACCTATTCTCCCAAATAGTCTCGCTGGTCAGGATACACCTATTATAAATTTTTCATATGCTTCTTTCCAGTCAGGTAGCTATTATATATTATAGGAAAAGTCATCCATTTAGGAATTCAAATCTGAACGTAAGAAATGGTGACAAGAATACAATTATCATGAGACTCAGAGCTGTTCCAAGAGAAGAAGTCTAATGCTGTGCTGGGCTGATTAATTTTGAAGATACATTATTGTCAGATCCTTTAGAAAAATACAGTCTTGAAAAGTTGGTATTTTGACTTTTCATCCAATGAAAACAAATACCAAAGCTTTCTATATTAAATGGTACAGAAACATAGTGTGTTGTAATTTTTATAAAGTTTCTGAATTTCTACCTCTGGAAAGAGTTATCTAGAGAAATAATGTGAAGTAATTGTAGTTTATTTTTATGTTTATATAAATTGCACAGAACTTGTCTCTCTAAGTATCTGGTATCCAATGATTAAGATAATTAGACAGCTAATTTACTTAAATTGGTTGCTTAGATGAGATATCATGAATAGCATCCTTCCTTCACCAAAAAAATTAGTAAAGCAATTAATTTTAACAGGTTGGAAGAATTGAGAAACAGAAGGATTTCATGGTAAGTAGTTAACAGCAGCTGCTGCACGGTGCAAATACTCTTGCTTTGCATTAACTTTCTCTTTCCACCAGATTAAATGAAACATTTACAATTCTGTGAATACAAAGTTATATATGTAAGTATTTTTTATTTTAAAATCAAAATATAAAACCTAAAACTAGGAGAAGCTTATTGTATATTATTTCTTTTTCACTGTTTGTGAGAAATGTGGCATTTTAAGGTAAAATTCATCATTCATAATGAATGATGGTGGAAATAGGAGAAGGAAAGGTCAACTAGAATGGAGGGAAATTACTGCTGATGGGAGGAAATGAGGGAGTGCAATAAAATACTCTAGAACTTTTACAGTGACCTGATTTAGCTTTTTTTCTGCAAATCTGAACAAATTCAATTAAGGCTGATTTTCTTTATTTGCTTAGTGAATTTAACTGCCATTCTTTCTCACTATGCTCAACCTGTAGTCTGACTGTGGATTGCTATTGAAATATGGAATGTACAAGGTACTAAAATGATTCAACTTCTTAAGTACATTTCTTCATCCACAAGTACCCAGGCATGGTTAACCTATAGAGTATAAACTGTAATATAGATAAAACACCAACTATAGGAATACCTAAATCTGCATTTATGTATAAAAATGGCTCTTTAAAATTACTGTTACTTCTAAAAGCGTGCTTAAATGATTGCTATTATCTGTACACTAATTTTTTGATGAGGTGACACACAAAGCTTTATTGTGGGGAATCTTTACAGTATCTTTCAAGTGTTCATGAGTCAGGGGTTCTTATTTTCTGCTTCGTGGTGTGTGGTAAGAACTACAATAACAGTAATGTGGAGGTAATTACTGTCTCTAAATTACTTCAGCTGGGCTTTCTCTGCAACTTTACACACTAATTTCTCCTAAGTATTTTCTGTGTGGGAAACACATATCTAGTTATTTTGGATGCACAAAAAAGAAGAGAGCTCTATGTAAGTCTTGCGATATTCTATTTGCTTGGATAATGTTCCTGTTTTATCTGCTCACAGTTGTGACAAATGCATCTGCAAAGCTTTATAAGTGAGTGCTAACAAACCTGTTTACACATCTGTTTGAGTTTTCAAATAAATACTGATATATAAACAACTAGGAGGAAATATTTTTCTGGTAGAGCAAAAACATACACGGATTAGAGATAAGTCTAAGTAGTGATAGGAAGTGATATTTGCATAATCAGCAGGTATTAGTTATGAGTCTATTCCTTTTATGGCTAAGCAAGAAGCTTTTGAAAAACAGTGAAGAAGCCAATTGCACTTTTCAGTTCATAAAATGAGTGCATCATCAGGAATAGTACACCTGATCTGGCAATAAAGGATTGACTCTTTTTAGACTATGTGAATTATAGTCTTTAGTGAGGGAATTTCAGTCTATGTAGGGCTATGGAAGTCCCTATAGAGAGAAAAAATACAGTAATTTGTTGCTGGTACAGCTTTTGGTCAAGATGCAGTTTTACCATGACTGCCTCAAAGCCTGCCTTAATGTTTCCACCCCTGCTGGCAGCAAGATCCTATCAATGGCCTGATATCTTCATTGCTTCACTTTTATCTGTGAAGCAGTCTGACTGTAATCATCCCAAAATAAGGAAGGTGCAGTAAAACACACTGCTAAAGTTTTTTTTCTGCATACTTCCTGGTACATTAATAATGTGAAATCCTTATTCAACCACTTTACTTGTATTTCACTAATCTGGACATATTAAAGAAAACTGTTATGCTCAGTTTCACTTAGTATAGCAAACAGCAGAGCTGAGGCCCGCCTCAATGTTGGCTACAACTTATCTTCAGTAATCATTCTGAGTTGAGTGTCAAAGGAAAAAAAAATATGCAGTTTCATTGAGTGAAGAAAAGGAGAGCGATAAAAGTGAAGGGAAGAAGAAAGAGAGAAATTGTAAACCCTGATGCCAATCTGTTATCTAGGAAATGCACAAATGATTAATAAAAATAACATACAAGGTTTTATAGATTTTGATGAAACTTTTAAAGGCAGTGTAAGTAACAGTGAAAACATAGGAACACCCTGATTTGCCAAAGCCATACCTCACTGACAGAGTTTAGAGTTGTCTCCCTAGACATTTGGCATCACCTTGCATATGTTATATCATAGACAAACTTCTTGTGCTTAAGGTGGATAGATATGAAGATGAAAAGGGCTATTTCAAGAATATATAAGTCAAGGTCATCAGTTTTTCCATATCACATGCCTCAATGACCAAGAACAATTTAGTGTTCTTATAGCTCAGCTGAAAGTCTTGAAAAGTTCAGAATTATTTTTATCTTTTTTATATTTTTGCTGTCAACCAACTATAGAATTTCAATTATTGATATTTTCTGAAGGAAAAAAAAAAGACCACAAACCTTCAGTAACCTTAGCAAAAACATTTACTAAAACAGTACTAAAATCTACTAAAAGGAAAATATTAAAGAGAAACAAAATTTCTGCAACTATCAGAGGTGTAAATAAAATATTACAAAAATAAGGAAAATACTTAAGTGGTGCACCAGTCACTATACTATGTATTTACATTCTCTCTTTCTGTCACATATTCAAATGAAAAGCTAATGCCACAGGTAGTGTTTCCACAAAATATATATTTTTCATTAAATATAATACCTAAAAACATTATTAGCTCAGCATAGGTGACTTTCTCCTGAGAATAATCTACATTTTTCATATTTAACATAAATGTACATGTTGGGGTTCCATCCCTACAGACATGAAGCTGTAATGTGCAATAGTTTCCTGAATTGAATATATAAAGGCAGGGGAATGAGCAATAATAAAAGTTTATGTGCAGGTATAAAATATCTGTTACCTTCAGCTGAAGGTAGTTTTTAATGCAGTAGCTGATATCTGACTATAGGGAAAGCACAATGTTTTGAAGAATTTATTTTTGTGGGTAAAAGGGTATAAAGCATTTTCCTAATTGAGAGTATTTCCTTCTGTAAGGCAGAGACTGGATCCATATGTTTTTCCTCTACAGGAGTTCACACAGCAAAAACAGAGAATGAGGAATTAGAGGTTCATACACAGCTGAATAGCCACAATTTCACTTGCCCTGTAGATATGTGGTGGGATAAGTTGCCTAACTAAGCGCTGTAATAAATTTTTTTTTAGTGCTTTTTCTGACAGCTTGGGAAAAGAGGAGACAGGGCTGTCTTGACTTATCTCAATGACATGAGTGAGCAGACAGGGGAGATGTTCTGCTTGACACAACAATTACAAACAAGGAAAAACTCATTGGGGATGTGAAGCAAGTGCAATATGACAAATTTTAAAATCTTTAGAGAAGTTACCAAACAAATAGCAGAATCCCAAACACTAGACCTCAAGGGAAAGAAATTTGGCCTTCTTTAAGAATCACCTTGACAGAGCCCTGAAGAGCACTTTCCTGAAGGGCAAAAGGTCCAAGCAGAACAAATTGATTTTTAAAAATAATTTATCTAAAGAAAAAGAGCAGTATTTTGCAGTGTTCAATCTGAAAAGAAGAAGACTGGAACAGAGAAACAGAAAAAGGAAGTATGTAGGAAATGGAAATGAGAGTAGATTACCCAGGAAGACTATAGAGACAACACCTAGGAATGCAGGTATGGAACTGGGAAGTCAAATCTCAATGGGACTTGAATCTAGCATTGGATACACAAGCCAATAAAAAAGGCTTCTGTAAGTTTATCACTTGAAAAGAAAAAGGAAAACAAACAAACAAAAACCTTAAGAAAAGTTTGGTCCCATTAAGCAGTAAAGCAGTGTACCTAGTGACAAAAAGAGTATAAAAAAAAGCAGAGACCTAGTGATATTTCCTTGTTTTGATTGGTTATTCCCTCCCTCAATTTTCACTGGTCAGTTCCAGTTTCCAAAGATAATTCTTTTCAAATAAAAAACATCACATACAATCAAGAATAATACAGCTAAGGAATATTTGAGGCAGCAGGACAAATTAAGGACCATGAAGACAAAAGGCATGTTCCCAAGGGTGCTGGGAGATGTGACAAATGCATTTGGACATTTCAAGGCTGTTTTTTGTGGCCTTTGAAAAGTCAAAGGAAGTGAACAAAATGTTCCTGAGCACCAGAAAGACCTAATATCACACTCATCTCTAAGACTGGAAAGTAAGAGGATCTGGATAATTAAATTGAGGGAGACCAGTTTAATGTCAGATCAAACTTGAAAAAACAAGAATATGACTTGCCAGAATGGATTACCCAGGGGGATCACCCTGTTTGACCAACCAGTTTGTCTTCTGCTATGAAACAACTAGCTCAGTTGGACAAAAAGAGTATGAACATTGGATGTTGTTTATGATTTTGTGCTCCTCAGTAATAGAAAAAACAAGAGACATGAAGAAAAGCTGAAAAATGGATTTGTTTAAGAGAAAAAAGAAGGACCTTGCTGCTCTCAAGGGAGGGTGTAATGATGGTGTGACCTGGTGTTACATACTTGTGTTCAGGAGCAGGACAAGAAGCAACAGGCACAACATGTAACAGTGGAAATCCTGGCTTAATATGTTGAAAAAAAGTTGGTCATAAGGGAGGTCAAACAAGTCAAACACTGGAATAAGATGCCTAAAGACCTACAGATTTTCAAATTTTGTAGGTTTTCAAAACTCAAGCAGACAAGGCAACCTGATCTCAATGGACATATTTTGAGCAGAAACTGGGCCAGGTGACTTGCAGAACCCTTCCAATCTTTACAATTCTATGAGTAAAGTTTTTAAAGAAAAAACAGACAGCTTACCCCGATATTTTTCATAATATATGGTGGCTAAGTACTGGGGGGAAAATACTCCTCTGCATAAAATTATGAAAACAGAAGTACTACAAGTATTAGGATAAAATTATAACTGTCCGCATTAATAGAAATATATATAAAAATGTGAATAAGAAAAAAAATTGCAAAGTTACTGTTATGTACCAAGAATAAGAGTTTGCCCTACTTTTATTTTTTGTTGTTGTTGTTGTTGTATGTCAAAACAGTATTTTTACCAGATTTTTTTTTTTTAATTATTATTAAGATTTGGGAGAAAATGTTAAAATTCTTAACATTATTGTTAAATAAACTTTACAAGTATTAGGCTTTTGGGAAGCCTGGAATAGAATGTAAGTCAGACATATACCTATGTTAGTTTCACTCTACAGAAAAGTAAACAAGCCACAAAACAAGGAAATTAATATGCATTTCTTCCCTTATTTCTTTAAATGAGCATTAGAATCTCTCAAAATTTTTCTGCTGAGTCTTTATATGTCAATGTCCCAATTGTTGTAATGCTAATAAGATTAAACTATACCTATAAAGTTTAGAGGAAGAAACACCAGTGTAAAAAACAAAAATAGCTTCTTTCTTTTCAAATTTCTTAGTGCACATTAAACAACTGTGACCAATCAAAGTATGTAGAATTAAATGTAAATAAACTAATTGTCGAAATAGCTCATGCAGTCTTTATCATGGGAGATTTTCAAGCCCGTACTAGATATAGTCCTAAGCAGTCTGGTCTGACATCATAGCTGACTCTTATGTCCAGAATGTTGGAACAGAGACATCCTGAAGTCCATTTTAATCTGAATTAGTCTGCTCTCTTGGTATCTTAGGCAGATAGTGACATTTAGACTGTATAGAATTTAACAGATTTTTTTTTTCCCAGATTTTCACTCTATCAAAATATTCTACTATTCTACTGATTCTACTGTTTTCTAAAAAACAGATTCTACTGTTTTCTAAAATCCTCAGGGGATAAAGAAACCCCAGTACTACTACCACATGAAAAAAACCTCTATACTCAAAAACTCAACTAAAAAAACCCCAAAACCTGCCACGCACATGTTCACATTATCAATACCAGTTATTACTTTCCTTATTGCAACAAAACCTCAATTCCACAATGTTTTAGACCAATCATTTCACAGATCAGGCTTTCAAACATTGAAATGAAATGTAAAAAAGTATTAATAATATCTGGTCAATCATGTAAACAAAAATGAAAAGGGAAATCTGTTCACTATATTTATCTAAAGGAAAAACTTCTTTAACGTTGTTTCTCAAAAATGTTTCTTACTTTCTTTTCTCTTTAGAGAAAGAGAGGGATAACTTTTTTGCAACACATTATTAATTAATATGATTTCCCTTTGATCCTCCCTAATTAATCAAATATGTATAGAAATAAATTCCGTGTCGTGCATATTCAAATATTTTTTAACATTTATTCTATTATGATATTTGTTACTGTTTTTGTGAAAACGGAAAAGGTTTACGTTCTCTTCTCTGCTGGGTAGAATGTTACAAAACACTGCTGAAAATCCACATCTCCCAAAGCATAACAGCATGAATAAAATTTACTCACAAGACTGTCAAGGCATTTTCTTAGATTCTTTTCCCTTTTAGGTATATAGCCACCACACGGCATCTTACTGGCTAATACAAGTCCAAAGCAATGGAAAAAGAGGGAAGAAGTCAGTGTATTATTCCACAGTATGATAAATCATCCTAGGAAATATTGAATAGTTGTAGTTACTACCAGAGCACAGGAGTACTATGAAATTTCTTGCTTTATTTTATGAAACATTGAACAGTTCAAAACAACTATTGCTTTGAGGTGTCATCTATAAATCAACACAGGCCAATGGCAGCAAAGTGATGGATATCTACCCGTCTAAGAGATTTGATCATAAGACACAAGCTAAAACAGTGACAAGGCAGAGATAAATGTTTGTGTTCAGATTAACATCCCAAGGTCAGAGTGCCTAGGCATATCAATGAGGAATTTCAACTAACACTCTAAGAATATTAATCTAGAAATACGTAACAGCAAACTGAAGAAGATAGTGAATTTTAATGACTTCGTCTATTTTGATTGTCTAAGAAAATATTTATAGTGTACTAATCATGCAGAGATTGGAATTTGTTCTATCGCAGGACTTGTTTCCTGAAAATATCAGCATTATCTTGGGTTTTTACAATAATTTCATTTTTCACCTGTTTATTTAACAAGTATGTAATTAAAGTATTAATGCATAAATTGTACTGTAAAGACTTTATTTCTTGAATGAAAAAAATAGAACAATGTAATGTCATGACAGTCATGCACTACTAATTCTAAGATGACCATGTGTTTATACAAAGTCTTGTTAAGGTTTTACAGGATTATTTAACATTTTTCTTGTAGAAGTTAATAACAGAAGATAGTGGGAGAGACATTTCAAGAACATAGCAATTAATGTCAAAAGAACATATCAGCTTCTTAAAGTAGACAGGGTATATTAACTCCATTTTAAATAAATGGTACTTTGTTCAGTTATAGAAAATATTGAAAATATAATTTTCACCATTAAAAACGCCTGAAAAGTAGGGTTTACTTCTGATATTAGATTTTCAGTGTGAGTGAATGCAGTAGTTGTTTCAGCAAAATGCTCTTCAATTCACACTTTTCTATCTGAGTTAGGTGTCAAGTCTGTGGGGCGCATTTTTCTTCTGATGTGGATTCTTTCTTTCTCTCTCTCTCCCTCATCCTTTTCTTTTCTCCCTTCTTTCTTTCTGTCTATTTTTTTTTCCCAGTACAGTGCTCTTCCAGTTTGTTTCTCTATATTCTGCGGACTACAGTAGTGAGAAAAAAAATCTGAAATCACAAATAATTCATTCAATCTAAAATAACTCTTAGGAAAAATGATTTTGAGAAGTGCACTATACTAAGTCATTTAAACTGTATATAGTCATGACTGAAATTTACTGGATTAACAATCTTTTGGCCCTGATGCTTCTGTAAATATCAGCTGAAATTAAAATTTTAAACTTAGACAAAACAAAACAACAACAAAAAAAGCAAAAATAATAATAAAAGCCAAAGTCCTTTTGTTTAAGTAATAGATGACAGAGTTATTTGGAAATGTAAGTACTCATATGTATATATATATATATATATATATGTTTATATAAATAAAGACATACATCCTCCCTTTTCAGGTGAACAATCCATTATGCATTGAACAATTCTTAACTAGTAAACACTTTTCTGAATTTACAAAATTTAGATGAAGACGAACAAGTGATTTATTTATTGATGTCAGCATGTCATTCTATTCCTTTTACACTCAGCAATAGTTGTTTTCCTAGTTTTCAGAGTTTTGCATGACCTAAGATATATCTGTGATGAATGTATATACACACATATAAACCCCTATACAATAAATTAAGCTTTTACAGCAACTGCAGATGAGGGAATAAAGTAAAAAATGCATTTCAAAATAGACAAAGAAGACAAATTTTTAATCTATTTAAACGATTTCTAATTAAATAGGCAGGTATTCTCACTTACAACCACTATTTTGGCAGGATATTGCAAGAGAAAGAAAGGGTTGCTGCAGGAGAAACCAGTGCAGCATTAAGAGACATCTTTCAAATCTTACTTAAATTTACTGAGATTTATATTTATATTTATGTTTAAGAAAAAAATAAAAGCCTTAATAACAATTTTAGACAAATAATTGACCCATATTCATATTTTAAATTTAGAAAACAAACCGAACAGCTCCTATAGTTCATGAGCCCACAACAAAGAGGAAGGACACATGGTTAAGCAAAATTGATCAGAAAACATTTGATTATTTAATATGCGTGTTGATTATTTAATTTGGCTCCATATCCTTACAGAACCAAAGCTGTTGCCAAGAAAATCTCTGGAACCCTCTGCAGGTCAATTTTGATGCATTAAATCAGTGCAAGAAGAATCAGAAAATAATTATTAATCACTATCTGTGAAAAATCTAGTGAAAAATGTTAACATGATTGCAATCTTCATGTCTTCCATTTCATTGTTATTCTGAAAGCATTTCTGAACATTTGGGAACTGCAAAAGAACATGCTGTTCAAAGTTATAAGGAGGGGAAATTGGGTAGGAAACTTGTTTCTAAAAAAGGATTGGCATTACTTTGTCTGCAGGGAGATCAATGAAATAATGCACTGTATTTAAGTGCTTCATCCAAGAAAAAGAGAATAATATTAATTATAGCCTTTAGCTCTTTTCATGGCAATCCTTTGGTAATTATAGTTCAAGCGAAAGAACAGAAGTAATTTAAAGATGTGTTTCTTCATAAGATACCCAATTTTATTTTTTTCTTGAGAAAGAGTACATTTCAAAGCAGAACTTTGTTTTAAGTTAGATATGCACTGTTTGCACAGAAGTAATGAAATGAACTGTAACAATATTCATGTAGTGTATGTTATCCTTGCAGCTACATCCATCGCAGCAAGCTTGCTTGTTGATAGTGTGTTAAATGGCACTGTCTTTGATGGTATCTGTTGAAGACCTTACAATTACTGTTGGTGAATTTTAATGTGAAATTTTATAAGGTTTGTGGTTTGGGTTTTTTTTTTTCCTTTTCTTTTTTTTCCCCTTTTCTTTTCATCTATGGAGTGCTATCTTAAAGCACCAAGTAAAAAGATTATGTAAAAACTTAAGACTGTATTAGACAATAAAATCTTAAAGACCAAAATCAAGACACAAAGAGGTGATTTAAATTAGAAAATGTATCTGAATTAGTGTAAGTTTAAATTTTTTGTAGTGTGCCTCATCATGCAAACATGTAGATGAACTTTCTTAAAAAGATGAGACATCAGACCACTAAACCCAACTGGGCATGTTGCTTATACAAAAAAGAAAAAAAAAACTCTCTGATTTTCATTTAAGACCTGCAATACCTTGCTCACCATATTCACTAAAGTTAGTTATTAAATAAGAATCTTGTCACGAAGAATAAAACAGCTGGATGCTCTGGTAATCTTCAGTTTTTAGAGAGCTGTTTAGAACCATGAACAGTTTTCTATATAGAAATTTGAGCAGCCTGACTTGGGGTAGAGTGAAGATACATTTGTGGCTTAACCCTTGCAGCCAACTCAGCCTCACACAGCCACTGGCTTACTTCCCTTCCGGCAGAACCCAGCAGAGACCCGTGGATTAAGATACAGAGTGTTGCATTGATAAAAGAAATCTGTTCATGCAGGCAAAGCAAAATAAGGAATTTATTCACTACTTCCCTTTGCCAGGGAAATATTTGGCCATTTCTGGGAAAAAACAGGGATTCATCAGGTGTAATTGTTACCTGAGAAGATGAAGGTCATAACTCTGAATGTGTCCCCCATTTTTCTCTTCCTTCTGTACTTTTATGGCTGAACATGATGTATGTATGAGTCTATTTGGGTCAGATTTCTTGGCTGTGTCCCTGCTTAACCTCTGGTACTCCCCTGCCGACTCAATGGAGGGGCAGCATAAGAAGCAGAAAATGCCTAGATGCTGTGTAACCTCTGCTCAACAGTAGCTAAAAAATCCCTGTGTTATCTGCACTGTTGTGCTCAAAAATCCAAAATACAGCACCTTTCAGTCTGCTGTGAATAAAATGAATTCCCGGCCAAAACTAATACACTACACAAAGCAGCCTATTACGTTAAGTAAATGAGACAGAAAGCTGTGGTAGATGGTCTCCTGACATAGACATTTGTTATAGTAGTTAGCAGTGAAATTGTTGTTATGAAGAATGCAAATGCATCATAGCACCACATGAAGTTCTCCAGATATAATTAATTGTCTGGCCTAAGATAGCAATCTGGGCTTTCACAACCAACTCTGAGAAATACATGCTTTCAAAAAACTATTTTAGCTGGTGTCTCTAGAGACTATTAACCTTTTCTGCTGTTGTTCCACTCATTTTCACACCTGAGGTCTCACATTTGCTTTTCAACAGAGCTCTGCTTTAAAAAAAAAAAAATCCTTCCAACCCATTCACTCTCAGCAGGTTTTTGCATTGCTTTCGTCATCCTGTTCTGGAAAAAGTTCTCCTGGCTTTCAAAGTCTGCATTTTTTCGGGACAGGGCTTCAAGATATCATCTCCTAGATATGAACTCCAACCACTAGATTAATGGAACTATATGAAATATTCAGTTAGCATATGAGCTCCATATGTTTGTAGATTTATGTTGAATGTGCCGGGAGGATTAGATGACTTGCATCTTTGTTTGCCATTGAGAACATACATGCTTGAATCCAATTTAGATCATCTGGATTTATCCTGTGTGATCATCACACAGATTTTTTTCACCTGGACTAAATTTCTTGCATTTAGTTTTATGTTTGATGTTTTTTGTTTTATTTCAAGTAAAATAATTCAGAATTCTGTTTGATGAAAGACACTTTTGCCTTTTTTTCTTTTGTTTACCTTTCCATCTCTTCTTATGCCTTCCAGGAAGCCAACAAAATAAATAATTAAAAAATTAAAAAAGAATCTGTAATCAACCTTTCATCTTTTCGTTTACTTTCATTCAGTGAAAAGGGTACTTCTAACATGCTTAATTTCTAGAAGTTATTTCTATGTGAGATTAAGCTATTATTTGGATAACTTTTGTAAAATTTAAAAGCTAAAAAAATCAAAACCTTTTTTTAATCATTAATCACTTTGATTATGTATAAGGACTTAAAGAGCACAGTTGCCTGTTTCAAACACTGTTCAGGCCACAGAAAGACGTTGCCGTGAGATAAGCACAGAAGGGAATGACAGGATGTTTCTAACTCCAGGCCTGGCAGAAGTGTGATCTGGGTAGCACTCCATGGTTAATGCATCCAGACAAAAATTCCTACTGTGGCAAACTGTGTAAAGAAGCAACTGCAAATACACATATCACTGGTCAAACAAAGATCACCCCAAGTTATGAGACAGATGGCATCTAAGACCAACAATGGCCAAGGAAGCTCCCCTGAATATGCCTCCCTGGATGTCTGGAATCTGGACTGGAAGATAAACTACAACAGCTGGGAACTCGAGATAAGGTAAAGATGATACCATTATCTGGCTGTTATCTCAGACCTAGGGAAAGGCAACAAAGCTGGAGGAGAAGAATGGATTACTGATAATGGACACAAAGAATGCAGAATTTGTGGGCCACAAGGAAAGCCAACTCTGCTGAAATCAGCTCTGACTGGGTAAAAGGCAATTCTGGCTGGTGGAGATTCTGACCATGGACTCACTGAACCGAGCAAGTGACTGACTCAGAAGAAGAGAAAGACTGAGCATGGGGATAATTAGCATTAGAAGTGAGGAATCATTTAATCAATAGACTAAGAGAACTCTTTAGCCAATAAGCATTAATTATCTGCTAAAATCTATAAATATTGTAATTTTTGAATGACCAGCCTCTCTCTCTCTCTCCCTCCTCCCTCTTCCTCTCCCCTCTCCCCCTTTCCCCCTTTTCTATTTCTTTCTGTGTGTCTCTACCTCACACTTTATTGTTTAATAAAATCCATAGTATTGACTTTGGCGTATGGTCTTGTTTGCACCTTAATTCGAGCAGAAGCATCTCTCAATAATTGGATCTTAACATGTCACACTTCTGAATGTATATTTCCACTCACATAGCAAACCTAAAAAAAAGTAATTTTTAGTGTTAGATAAAAAAAGGTTTTTTCTAACAGTTCCTGAGAATTCTAAATGTTCTCTTTGATGATCCTGAGATATAGTGAAAAAGGAAAATGAAAATGTTCAAAATTTGATGATATTATCAATACAGAAATCAGACTGAATAAATTTAGTGGCTTTTTTGTTTGTTTATTTTTATTATATTTTGATGATGAAGTATTTTCCTATTTTTACCTTTAAAACTCTTTGTGAACATGGCTGTTAGTCTAAGACAAAATGCACATTTCTTTTATTACAATTATAAAATTCCATTTTCATGTTTTTATGGAGTTTGGATGTGTAGAAAAGAAGTAGAACTCAGAATTGACTGAAAATAACACTTGGTAGTTCCCACATTGCTGTAACATTTTGTTTCATGCAGATAGTTTTTTTCAGACAAACACACTTCAAACATACTTAGAGCACTTGGAGATTCAAAAAACATTATTTTGTAATGAAATCATATCTAAAGAATATATTTTTGAGACAGAAGAGGTTTTTTTCCTCAGCTTTTATAGCATCACAGGGTATGATATGAAAGCATATCCCTAAGTGAACAATTGTGTTTTACCTTAATCTGTAAGATGTTCAGGGGCATTCTTGCAGATAATTTTTCCCTTTCCCCTTGGAATTGTAGTCAATCCATATTTTCACTATGTCTATTTATATTGTTAATGGTTCAAGGAGCATTTGAGTAGGTAAGTAGTTAATGATGAGACCAACATAAAAGCCTCGGAGCTTCTGTGTTCAGATAAGCATTGATGGAACTCTATTTTATGATGCTATTTTTATACTCAAAACTATTCTTTGAAGCCATTGAGCTTGAAACATGGCTTCCCACCCAAGATATTCATGAAGATATTGCTACAGTGCCTGAAGTATCTGTTGCAAAGCATGAACAGTTGTAAATAGAGACTGTAGTAGGAATGGTGTGAGATATCTGCAAGTCTTTTTATCCACCTCCATTACGACAGCATTGGTTTGTGCTGCAAGCTCTTTATATTTGAAAATATCTCTCACTGCTTCCTTCCCTGCTCTTAGAGAAGCTCTCTTAACAGAAGCTACAGAAAAGGCTGGTAGGGAAAAATAAAATGAGTCTAGGAAAAAGTTAGAACTGTAGCTTCTACTGCTGTCCTTTTTTAACTTGATCTTTCATAAGGTGAGATGCATCTTCACTGTATCTGTTCTTAGTTTTTCCTTAATCTGTGATTATGATTATTAAGCTTGAGTAATAGTTTCTTATTTTGTTTCTGGTAGTTAAAAATAGTCTTTATTTTCAGGCACATAAAACTATCCCTAAAATTTCCCTTATTTTCTTCAGGGTAAAGATGCACTCTGTGGAAATCCTTTTACCCCAACACTTACATTGTGCATATAAATATATATATATATACACAAGCTAGTCACCCTATTTGTCTTTTTAGGTAATGGTTATAAACTAGCATGTCTAGAATCTGACTCATTTTGAGTAGATGTCTCTATCTGGTAAGATTAACCTTGATGTAATAACCGCATTTCTCTCCATTATTTATAAAAATAATATAAAAATGGAGAACAGCTCAAATGTAGAAATCTGTATGTGGTCAAAGGAAGTGTGATTCTGCATTATTTGAAAACAGGCAAGTATGTTTTGCATTTCACTTTTCCAGCACTCAGAAGAGAATTCAGTTCTGGAAAAAATTTTAAATGAAAAAGTATTCTTCAAACAATGTAAAAGACAGCTATTTGCCTAAAACTGATTATANTGAAAAAGTATTCTTCAAACAATGTAAAAGACAGCTATTTGCCTAAAACTGATTATACAAAGACTTTATATACAAATATTTATATATTTTTATATACAAAGATATATAAAACTGCATTGTATAAAAGTGTATTGAATAATATGGGCATAGTATTTTGAAGACTGGTTCCTAGATTGTGGTTCTAATATTAGAGTTCAAGCCAGATCAAATTCAGTAAGAAAAAAAGCTTTCCCTTAGTCTAGACTAGGATATTCATGATCTTACTATCTCCCATTTACCAACTGAAGAAATGTAAGTGAGGGAACTCCGAAAATAAATGGGAAGTTGGGCGAGAGCAAACCGACCAATATGGTTAATGCTACGTTCTCTGTTTATTCTGGCCAAAATGGCAGGTTATATACACTTCTCCATAGTTTACTCTACAGATGCATCCTCATTGGCATACAACACAGGGAAAAATGCAAACACAAATTGTTGCACAAACTCTTAAGGCAGCTACTGTGTTCACACTAATTGCTATACTTATTACCTACCAGAAAGCCCTCTGTTTCTTGCTAATACCTTAAGCTATAATTCTATCTGGGCCACAGACTTGGCACTGGATTTCTAACTGCGCCACTGAGGCCCAGTCGGGGTGATTTACTCACAGTCCCAATACAAATCATATCCATCTTTCCCAAGAAATTCTGCAACAAAGAAATATAGTTTTACCTGTTTGTACAATTGTACCCTTGAGTTTTAACCCCTGGAGTTTATATAGCCTTGAGTTCTTTATTCCTTCTGCAAAACTATCTAATTTTGGAATGAGTATGTAAAAATATACCTGAAAGCACACCTTGGCAAAGGAGAAATTTTCAGTATTAAAATAAATTGTTAAGAGGGATGATTTCATAAAAAAGACTATGCTTTCAGTGTTGTACTTTCAGTGTACAGAAAAAAACCAATCTGATAGGGTGAATAAGTACAGGGGACAGACAGAAAAAGAAAAACTAAGGGAAGTAGATATTTACTTTAATTCACAGTATTTCACTCTTATTTGAATGCTTACAGAGCAGTAGCTAAGGAAGAGGAAGCTGTCAAAAACTGTATTAACAATATTTACATTTTTCATAGCTGTACTTGAAAGTATCAGCTTAGGTATAAACTGATTATGAAGAATATGTGAAAATCAGAAAATAAGTTTCACATTGATTAAGGCAACATATAATGTTCTTTTTTTTTTTTTAATATGGACCACTACGTGAAACACTTCTTTTTGTACTAAAACTATGCTACAACCCAAATTAAAATACTATGTAGAGCAAGCTAACAATAATGTTTCATAAATAATCTCAATCACTTTAATTTTCATTATTTAACAATTGTTTGGTATTTGGAAAGGCTATGTGTAAACAAGTTTATCTCAGTAAAACAAACAAACAAGAAAATATACCCTTGGTTTTTGTTGAAAATGTCATCACACTGAAACCAGCATAATGAGTTTATGCTAGTTTATTCATTGTTTTTGTCCCCAAGATGTCGTCTGCCATTTCCAAACAGTTCCTGGAACATTACTGATAGCAGTAACATGCATTTAAACTTTTGCCAAATTCCACTGGCATGGCTCAATGCACTGTAAGAGAGTACTGTTGAAAGTCTGATGGGTTTGAGTATTGTTTTTCTTGTACTGCTAAATCTTACTGTTTATCTAATGTATCATAGTGCAAGAACAGCTACCAGTTTAGAAAATCAATATCAGTAGAAAGGACTAGTCTGACTCCTTGTTATCAAAATGGTAGCTTCTGTGGTGGAAGGTATGCATGCTCTTGGTGATCTAGTCCCCCCATTTTATTTTCCACAAAGAGCTGACTTGCTTGCCTTGACAGTTTTCTAAACGGATAGGAACATGTTACTGAATATTTAAGATTTTGAAGACCAACCACATCCTGGGATGCATCACAAAAAGGCAAGATCAGCAGGTGAAAGGAGGTGATTCTCCACCTCTATTGTGCCCTCAGGAGACCCTACCTGAAGTACTGAATCAAGCTCTGGGGCGCTCAGCACAGGAAGGACCTGTTGGAGTGAGTCCAGAGGAGGGCCCTGAAGCTGATCAGAAACCCAGAATATCTTTGAAGACAGGCTGAGAGAGCTGGTGTTGTTCACCCTGAAGCAGAGAAGGTTCAAGGGAGACCTCACTGAGGTCTCTCAGTACTTAAAGGGGCTTATAAAAGGGTGGAGAGAAACTTGTACATAGGTAGAGAGTGATAGGACAAAGGGGAACAGTTTTAAACTTAAAAGAGGAGAGATTTAGGTTAGATCTTAGGAAGAAATTCTTTACTCTGGCAGTGGTAAAGCCCAAGAACTGGCTGCCCAGAGAAGCTGTGGATGCTCCATCCTTGTAGGTTTTCAAGGCCAGGTTGAATGGGGCTCTGAGCAACCTGGTCTGGTGGCTGGTGTCCTTGGCCATGGCAGGGGGGGTTGGAACTAGAAGATCTTTAGCATCTCTTTCAACCAGACCATTCTGTGATTGGTGATTTTGATAGGACAAGGTGCAGCCACTGGAGCATGTCAAGGGCTGACAGCCCAAACTGGTGGCAGTAGAGTAGTTCAACAAGGCTACAGCTGCAGAGACTGCTATGGCTGGAGGTTTCAAACACCCTTTTGCCGTAACCTTTATGCCCAAAAAGATAAACAAGGAGACAGAGAAGTAAGAAAACCCCATAGCTGTGAAGAGGGAACATTTATCTATTAATCTTCTCTCTTATCTAGAAAACAGAAGATTGGAGAGCTAGGAGTAAGAGCATAAATTCTGTAGTGTCTGCATCAGCAGCAATGTCAGGTTCAGCAACAATGGTAAGAGTGATCTTGGGATTGTGATACTGCTGTGGAAATGGCAGTGATGATCTCCATGACTTCCTGGCTCAAAAAGCAATAAAGAGCCAGGCAGCTGCTTTCTTTTGGTAGGCACAGCACACTCCCAATACAGAAAATAATGGAGGAACAGTCATTATTTCTGTGCCACATAATCTTGGAGATTAAATTGTAGGTAGTTGTTTTTCTTGAATCAATACAGCTGTACTTGCATTCTCCTCTCCTCTCCTCTCCTCTCCTCTCCTCTCCTCTCCTCTCCTCTTCTCTATAATCAATAAACAATTTATTTATATTTAACAGTACGGGATGATCAGCTATATCTTTTTATGCTTATAATTCTCTGTCTCTTAAAAAATATTTTGCATTCTTCCCTTGACTGTATTCAAAACTACATTTTAGTACTCTTGGTAGCCTGTGTGCTGAATCTTGTCAACACAGTTGTTACATACTTCCATAGTTAAATACTGCTATATCTCATCTAGAGTCTCTTTTCCATTTCTCTTGGTACCTTTGACTTAATTTCTTTTCTGACTTCAATTTAACTTACAGAACATAATTTCAATATTGTTTTAAAGATATGAAGAATACTTAGTTGTTTTTAATTTTCACAGATACAATTACAAGGTAGTTTACAACTAAGCATAATTTTGATGTACAGTAGCTGCCTTTTTTTTCCCTCTAACTATGCCAAGAGATGAAAGCAGACCTTTAAAGATAAAAGTGAATTTAGAAATACAATGAAAGTGTTTTTTAATATCTTAGCTTTTGCCATAAGCTTTGCTATATACCATGCAAATTTACTGCTTCTGCATGTGGTAACCATATTGTGCATTTTTCCCTCTTGGATAATGTGCTTTCTCCTACTTCAAAGAAACCTAAAATAATTGGACTTGTGTTATATGTAGGAAACCAGGGTGAAATTAATTGAAATTGATGTTAATTGTATTATTTTCTTAATTGCTGCAAATGTGGGTCAACACTACCATGGACTTCATATAGATTTTAATAGAACTGTGAATTATAAGATATTTTTGGATTTGCTTCAAGCATTAAGTTCTTAAAAAAAAAATAATGATTGAATCTCATATATAATGCCATCCCAGTGAGAGTAGATTTTGAGTGGCATTTTATGAGTGTATATTCACTTTGGGAGTGTACAAGACATGCTTGGATTGTTGTTCTAATGAAAGAACTCAAAATATGTTTTCTAGCAGACTTACCTAGCTTCAGATGAAGAATCTTGTTACAGATAAAGAACATGGTATGGTTCAGTTGTTAGCATAAAAGTGTCTAGTGACTTTTCCTTGGGGTGCTCATTGTGATACCCAGTTGCTGGTGCAGAAGATCAGATACTGCCCTGAAGACCTATGTCACACCTCTCAACTCCATGTGAAAGCTTCCATTGCCCTAGGACATCTGAAATGGCATTATTCATCTGTGTCTAATGGAGACAAGAAGTCCTAAAGGAGATTTCAATTACTCCAAGTAATGTGGGTAAATGTTCATGCAAGATACAAGCAATAAATTATATGTCATCAATAAAATGCTTCTTGGAAAAATTAATCAGGCTACCACAAGAAAAGAATACCTTTTTCTCCTATCAGTGCACAAGACTGAGATATAATATCATGAAAAACAAAACAACAAAACAACAAAACAACAAAACAACAAAACAAAACAAACAAAAACTCTCATGGTTTACTCAGAGGTAAAATTCTCATAGGAGAAAAAAAGTGCATGTGAAACTCTCAACAGTGAAGTGTAAGGTCAGTAGAAAAAAATGCAAAGGAATGGTATAGTTATTTCAAAAACTATATTTTAAAAACGTACTACTATTTTACCATTATTTAATTATTTATATAATTATAATTATTTTAAAAACAGGAAAAAGTGGCTAAAAGAATAAAAGAGTAAAAAAATTCCATGTGGCACGAAGGTTTTTCAAGGACATTTTAATTTTTTTTGGAAAAAAACTCAATTTAATATCATTTTCTACATGAATCCAAAAATAATTTGAAGTAGATAAATAAAAACTCAATAGCATAGATATGGAAAAGTATCAAAAGTTCATTATCAGAAAAAGGTGGCTATCTAAATAGTATATATTTCAAAAAGGAAAAGATGTATTCAAATGAAGAGAGCATGAACTCTAGAACTGTAAATGTGTATGTTTAACAATGTATGCTCTATTACCTTATTTACACTTCAGATATGTATGAAAACATCAGTAAAACAGATGTTAAAAGATGTTGAAAAATATCTGATCCAAAATGCTGATAATGTTTGAGAAGGAAGAAAACTGAGATTTTATGGTGCTTACAAATGACCAAGGTACAACAGGAATTTAAAAAAGGGATACCTCCTTGCAAATTCACATATGAAATTGTGAATGTACTAATTAATATGGAAATTATTACTACATTTGTTTTAAGTAGAAGAAGGAAGTAGTAAATTTGTTTGTATTTTTAAAGTATTCCATAAACTTTAATATAGAATGTGCTTTGTACATATTTTTTATCTGTACTTGTGCTTTGGCTGGAAAAAGGGAATGTATATCAAATCTTTTGGAGATGCTTTTAGGACATAAGAGGATGTATAAGAAAAACAAATCAAAACTACTGGAACTACATGACCATCAACCTTACTTCAGCCCCTGAGAAGGTAATGGAGCAAATTCTGGGGTTCTGGAAACCATTTCCAAACATGTTAGGCCAAGAAGGTGAATGGTACTGGTGAAATGCATCCTGAGTCCTGGGTCTAGGTTTATGCTCTCTACTACAAAGGAGGCATGAACATACTACACCAAGTCCACAGAAGGGCCCTGGAGGTGATTCGGTGAGTGAAACATCTCTCATACAAGGAAAGTCTGAAAGATCTTGGACTGGTGAGTCTTGAGAAGAGAAAGCTCAGGGGGAACAAGGTGTATAAATACTGCTGGGAAGGTATAAAGAAGACAGAACCAGACACTTAGATGTAACAAGAATGAGACACAATGGGCAGAAACTGAAATATGGGGCATTTTGTGTCAACATGAGAAAATATTTTCTTTCTGTCAGGGTGGTGAAACACTAGAACGTAGATAGGACTTTATTGTTAGTCTGTAATTCTTAACAACCAAATCAGAATGTCACATTTATTTTTTGGTTACATAGTGGTAATGCCAGCTTTTTCAGTTAAAATTTATAGTGGAGAAGCACTTTGATAATTACCTAAAATTGTTATGGTTTAAAAGTAAATATTTACACCCTATTTTTGACGTTTTTCTTACTTTTTTATGTTCTCTGGTCCAAAGGCTGCTCGCATCTCTCTAAAGCATGGATGTCCTGGCATATAACAGTGGGTTGTCAACACCAAGAGTTTTCTGTAGGCGAAGTTTGGTGTTCAGGGAGATACTCAAAGTCTGAAAGCTGCACACTGCAGCTTCCACCAGCAATTACTAAGCAGTAACATTTTCACTTGGTTTCTCGTGTCCGTACTATATGTGGTATTTACAGATTTTCAGCTATAGCAAGGCTGGGTCAATGGTCACTAGACCTCCTAAGCAATGTCTAAAGTCAGGTCAGACCAACACAAACACTGACAAGCCCTTAGGTCCACCACTGCCTTATAAGTACAAAATCTATGACCTTCTATTATTAATGTTTAAATCATATTTATCACTTGCCTACTTCACACTATTTCTTACTTCCTTTCCCTAAACATTTAGTGCTTCCATAAATGGAACTTAGATCTTAGGCTCTTAGGATGCATGATCTTTTGAACTGAGAAAAGTCTTGTACAAGGTGATAGTCTGCTAAAGGTTCATGCAATTTTTCCCTCAGGATTGCCTCCAGAAAATAGCTTTCTAAACAGAAGGATTTCAAAAACTACTTACTTAAGTGGTGCAAAGGTCAAACCAAGGCTTGAAACAAATCAACTGACACAGTCTGAATAACCAATTTATCTATTTTAACAACTATATGTGTCTGAGATTTTAAAGGGTCTGCCCTTCCCCTTGGTCTGGTTATTTCTGCTTTTTTCCTTGCTCTTTGAAGTCCAGAGTCTGTTACACATTGTGTCTCATTCCTAACTTATAACCTATGAACTAGTACTTCTGAAGAAACAAGGCTTGTGATCTGAAGCTGAGGTGTTATTTCGACACATCTGAACATAGGAGAGTTGAGTAGAAAAAATTAGTTTCCACTGTTAGCCTTGGCATTATGAGGTCTGTTTAGGAGTGTTTGTTCTTAGTGTTTACCACTGAATAGGAAACATTTGTTTTGGTTGGGTTTTTTTCTCAGAACTTTAATTGTCTTGAGCTTTATTTAAAAGATTTCAGAGCCAAAATTGGTCATGAAGAGTGGGTTCTTTGACAGAGATCAGAACAAACCTCAAGTAAGAAAACCTAGATTTCTCTTGAATGAAACAAGCTAAAATGGTTGTCTTGAAGATATTTAAGTAATTTTAAAAGGGACACCACATTTAAATTTAAAAATGTATATTTTTGGGGTTTGCCTTTTCCTTGTTGTTTTTCCTCTTGTTTTTTGATATTTCTTGCTAAGTAGTGGTTTCATGTCCAGGGACTACCTCTACTGAAGATATTCTGATCAGAAAAAGGGTTTGTTTGTGGTCACCATTGAGTTACATGAGCAGAAAATATTTCGCATCAGCAACTGATCCTGCACAGAGGACCATTCAGAGTACTAGAGATTGATCTTAGCAGTACCCCTGATCCCTTTTCTATATCTTTTAATCTCTCTGCCTCACATTTACTGTTAAATAAAACCCATATTACATTTTCACTTGCACCTTAATTTGGGCAGAGACATCTGTCACCAGTTTGATCATAACAACAGTACAGGATATCCTTACAATAATTTTTAGTGTGTTTGATGCTTCTATTTTTTATAGGCATTTAATGTGATTGCATATGAGATTATCAAATAATTTTTTTAATTGCTATTGTTGATACGATGTCCAATAACCAACCTAAAAAAATTGAATTTCCTATTTCTTTTGTATTATATACTGGTACTTGTTGCCAATAAAAGTAACAGATGCTCCTGTGGTGAAAATTATAAAATTTACTGTTGGGGATAGAAAAGAAAAAGGACTAAACCCAATTGTGTATGACAGGCATACAACAGTGAAAATCTCTGAGGAGTTAGCATTACACAAATAATACCCGATTCTAACAAATTGCTTGATGTTCATGTTTTGTAGAAGGAGATTGAACCTGATGACCTTTAAGGCCTTTTCCATCTTAAACAATATCTTTTTTTGTTTGTTTTGGGTTTTTTCGTTTGTTTTGAGGTTTTTTGTTGGTGTTGGTTTGTGTGTTTGTTTGGGTTTTTTATTGAAAAGGCCATTTACCAGATGACCTTAGAAAAGCACACAATTTTCATTCACATATCCTTACAGTATCTGTCTGTAAATAATCACAACAATAGAAAGAAGTAGAGCCACTCATTTGCTCCTGCTGTACCCTGGCGGGATGGGGAAGAGAATCAGAAAAAAGTAAAACTTGTGGTTTCAGATAAGGCCAGTTTAATAATTGAAATAAAATAAAGAAAAATACAATATAATAATAATAATAATAACAACAACAACAACAGCAATGCAAAGGGAAACAGAAGAGAGAGAACAAGATGATCATGAGAAAATTCAAGAAAACAAAAAGCCCAGGTGGTGCCTAACACTGTCTCTTACCCCCTATCAACCAGTGCCACCAGTCCCCAAGAAGCTCACAGCCTACTTCTCCCAGTCAGCATCCTGAGCCTGATGGTTTATGTTACCAGAAGTCCCTTTGGCCACTTCAGATCAGCTGTCCTGGTTGTGCTCCCTCACAGCTTCTTGTGTCCCTGCTCACTGGCAGAGCATGGGCAATGGAGAACTCCTTGACTTCTTTTAAGCCCTACTGAGGAACAACAGAAACATTGGTATGTTATCAATGTTGTTCTCATACTGAATTCAAAACACAGCACTATACTGCCTAGTAGGAGGAAAATTAACTCTATCCAAGCCAAAAGTAGGCCAGCCCCCAATGATGTATGTGTGTGTGAGAAAGCTTTACCCTGACAGTCTACTTTTTGCTGTCTCTGCTTGATAAAGAGATACCAGCAGTGTCATTTTTCATCTCAGTGACATGCCCAGTACTCAAACACCCCAAACAGCCTTATAGTGCTTTACTTGATTCACTTCCAACATGCCAAAATCCTCCTTGTACTGCAAACACTTGAGTGCAGGGTTCAGTACTTCAGGTGACACCTGGTGGCAGCTGGCTTCCGTCTTGTTAATACAGTCCAGCAGGTGACTGCCTGCCTTTCTTTCTTTGCTGCGTGAGACTATTTATGGCTCATGTTTATGTTCTTCTCCTTCACATTCCTATGCTTTTCCAGCAGCCTGCTTTCTAACCAGCAGGAGCCTAGTCTTCATGGTTGCACTGGAATTATTCTATCCAAGGGCAGGTCTTCCCATTTGCTTTTGTTGAATGTGGTGATGTTTCTCCAGCCTGTGGATGCTCCTCTAGGCAGTAGCTTTCTCCATCATATCAGCAGCTCCCTACAACTGGCTATTGTTTTTGGATTTGTTGAGGCTTTCCGTCCCACCTTTTTGGTCTTTAATTACATTCCAAAGTCAACAGAGCACATTTTCTCTTCCTCGAAGGCTGTCAGATGGACCTTGCTACTTCTTTGTCAGCTGTTCCTATTCACTTTCTTGTTCTTCCTGCAACTGGGCATGGCTTATAGACAGGTGCTGCAGACTGATGGGCCTCTAGTCCCCTAAGATTTTCTTCTTCCCCTGCTTAAAGAAGAGTTGAAACTTGTCTTGAGAGACTTCTTTGTTCATACTTACAATAATGTAAAAGCAAACTACTGAAATTACAGCTATGGGATAATTTCCATGAAATACCCTGCCCACAAAAGCAAAAGTGATTTACAGGAAGAAAAATAATTCAGCTTCTCTAAGATTCCATGTTTCACCATATTGCTTCTCATTTATAAAAACTGTAACAACTTCAAAGACTTGTTATGCTTCTTGTAATCTTCTCTAATTATTAGCAGCCAGAATTCTCAATGTCCTGAGAGCCACAGGACTGCTGCACTACACATGGGGAGAGACCTCTGTCCACAACCCTTCTTTCAGGATATCATGCGTCTCAGCCTTTTTTATTTCCACATTGACAGTAATCAACCTTACCTCTGCCCACACCACCATCAGCAAGAGCATAACTCAGATTGTTCCAGAGTGCTGTCATATTCTTGACATAATGAATTTACAATAAACTATGCTCAGCAAAGACAGTGGTCAGAATTCATTCTCACTTATACTGATGAAAATCCAAAGCCAGCTGAAATGAGTTAAAATGTGGTCAGATGACATGGAACTACATTTTCACATGATAATAGAATTTATCATTTTGAACCCTGAAGTATAATTCTTTAAATTTATGTGAGTACATTTGGTGTGTTATTGACCTTTGCCTGTCTAGCTGATGCTTGGCAGTGTCTGTCCAGTAGCACATACAGCACTGTGTTTAATAATAACTGTGAATTTCAATGGTAGTATTAAATTATTCAAATGATTCTTTCTTTCTTTCTCTCTCTCTCTCTCTCAAAAAAAAAAAAAAAGGGAAGAAAAGAAAAAAATAAAGGACAGATAAAATACACATGGATCTAAAAATCTAAAAAATATAAGGTAAAGAGAAATTTTCCAGCCTGAGGACTACTGTGAACTGACCCCATACTAGTTTTATGTTGCTAAATAATTAAGGAGAGCACTTGATTCAGAGCAAATACTTAAAATTAATGAAGTCCAGCACTCATTAATTCTGTTAGAAAGAAGTGGCTTAGTAAGGACTTTAAGGTTTTCTCTTTCTATTAAATCCATAGCAAACATCAATATTAAATCCTCTATGCAATATAAAACCCCAGAATTTGTCTGTGAACATATCTTGTGTCTGTGCCTGATTATCAAAAGTAATTGAGAGTTCTTATCAGTTTGAAGCATGAAAAGGATTCCTACAAAACATAAATACAGAACATACAAAAAGTTCAGCACTTTTTGGTTGTTATTTAAATTTTTATTAATATTGTTATTCATTGATTATTTTAAATATATATATATTCTGGGTGTGTGGTGTCTAGCTGAAATGGAGTTGATTTTCCCCACAGCAGCCCTCAGAGCTCTGTGCTTTGCATTGGTAAGGTGTTGGTAATACCACAGTGTTTTGGCTGCTGCTGAACAGGGCTGGCACAGCCTCAGAGCTCTCTCCAGCGCTCCATCCTCACCAGAAGCCTATGCATGGGCAAGATGTTGAGAGGGCATATAACCAAAACAACTGATCCAAAGTGGCCAAAGAGGTATTCTATGTTGTGTGACATGATCAACAATAACAGCTGAGATAAAGAAGGAAAAAGGATGAGGGAGAGGGTCATTCATAATTTGTTATTTACAGCATTTGCCCTCTGGAGCAACCATGGCATGTGCTGAAGTCCTGCTTCCTAGGAAGTGGTCAGACATTGCTTGCTGATGGGAAGAAGAGAATAAAATTTTGGTTTTATTTTCCTTTCTTTGTGTGCTCATGATGTTCACTGCTGTGCTACTAAACTGTCTTTATCTTGACCCATAAGGGTTTTTTTCATCTTATTTCTCCCCCCGTCCTGCTGAGGAACAGAGTAATAGAGTGGCTTGCTGGGTGCCTGACATCCAGCCAGGTTCAAACAGCTACACTGGGGGAAAGTAAAAAGGTATTTTTTGAATACACAGCATTTTGACTTAGGAACTGATAATATTTCTAATGATACTGCACATTTTCAGGTAAGTCAGTTGGGCAAGCATGTGTCATTTTTATCAAATGTACATAAGGTATAAATGTTCTGATTCAATTCTATCTTAGAGTTTAATTAATTCCTGTAATGCTTTAGGTACTGGCAAGGCAGGGAGGCAAGCAGAGTTGATAGAAAGAGGTCAAATAATTAATACTATCCTAGAGTCAATCCTGTGCAGAAAAGAGAAATTTTAAAATTAAGAGAAATAAAGAATAGTGCTATACCTTTGAACACAGATCCAGGACCTATAGCGTCAGTAGGTATAACCCGGAATCTAGTTCACAACTTTTAGGGGTGTTTTAGGGGACTTTTTAGTTTTTACAACTTCAGAAGTCTACAATTTCTAAAGATTTTGAAAGAGTGAACATTTTATTCCTTGGAAATGTTCAGGGTCAGGTTGGATAGAGCTTGGAACAACCTGATCTAATGAAAACTATCCCTGCCTATGACATGGTGGCTGGAACAGGTTGATCTTTAAGGTACCTTCCAACATGACCTGTTTTATGATTTTTCCACTATTCAGTAAACTCTAAAGTGGGCTAATGTAATTATTAAAAAAAAATCAGCCCAAACCCAAAAACAGAATAAGAATAAGAATCTAAACATAAATAAAATTAAAGAAATTGAACATACATCTACAAAAATATTTAATTTAGAACATTCAAGTTTTCAAATAAGAAAAGAGTCCAAGTATTAAACTATGAAAGTACAACAGAAATTAATAAAATATATTTATATTTATAATTTAAGTATCTAGTAATAGAGGTTTAGTCTTGAAGATAAGAAAATATTCTCCTTAATTAAATTTTGAAAAGGTCAATATAGTTTAGGCTAAATTTGGTCACTATTCATGGGTATCTTTTTAAGTAGAATTTATGGTTTGTCTTGACAATTTTATTAACTTTTCCACTGCTGTTTTTCACTTCAAAAAATCACAGTATGTGGTACTGGTATGCCTTTTCACTCTACCATTATAGCAGTATGGAGATTTCTCTCAGTCAAAAGATGAGAAGGTGATGATGTTGATTTGAGATTTCCACAGTGATAAGATCATGAAAGTTTTGACAATAATTTTTCTCATCCTACAAATAACAGAGAAATAGCACAAAACGTAATGATAGGCATTTCCATCTGACTTACAAGCGAAAAAATTGCCAGAGCAGAATTTTTGTGTGAAACCATTTACAGTTTTACCACAGATATGTATCTGCTCTCATCAATCTATCAATATTTTTATTCTATATACAAACCCTAAAAATAAGGGTATTTCTTATGGTCAAAATGATCATAAATATTTTATACCTATGCCCTTTAAGTTAGTCAAAATCCCTGATTCAAAGACCTGTGGTAAACAAAGTAAACAAAAAGTAGAGTATAAGCTGTCATATAAGTATGCTTCTAGGTTAAATCGTTTTAAAATCTTTTGCTTAGTCAACCTAGTTTCAAACTTTCATTTCATGCTAGGGGAAACAGCAGAAACTTAATAGTGTTGTCATACATCTGAGAAAAAAACTCCTAGTACTTTACCTTCAGAAAGTTTACAGCTAATTCAGGTTAGGATTAATTTCGAAGAAATGCTTAGAGCTCTAAAAGTTAACCTTCAGAATCTCTACAAGAATCACTTTGTAATCAGAGAGAGGAAAATAAACACCTACAGAAGAAATTTCAGGTTGTTATAAGATAGACAGCTACCATAAATTAGATGTGGAGATATTTATTCCTCTCCTTTGGCCATAATGAGACCGTAGGATAACTTAGATGGCAGCTGCTAGAGATCTAAATTTAGATGAAATTGCTCCGTGCCTTTTTACAAGCCAGTAAGTTTAAAAGGTTCTTTTTCCATTAAACTCAACTAACTTTAAAGCCCATTTCAAGGAATAAAATGCATCTACTCTTTTGTACTTAATCACACTTGTCAGGGCTAATCAATTAAACACATCCAGGACCATTTTTTGACACTGAAGCCGGGTACCACAGAGAGGTTCGTAGCCATACTATTGAATTCTGTTTCTCCCTGGGTAAGTGCACCCACAACTGCCCAAAAGGGACTGGACTATTTGCCAGGGTGACAATGCAGAGTCAGACTGTGCCTGGGGTTGTTCCCACTGGCAAACCAAGTAAACAGCCTGTCACAGTGCCTGTGAACATGTTCCACTGGCTTATTTTATGAACTGATTAACTTCTTGTCTTTCAATGCACTTTATTGAGGGTGCATAACATACAAAATTACCAATTCATTGACAGACTTCATTACTATCAGGGCTTTGTTTTGGCATTTACCCATGTAACTATTATGGCCAACTTAAGTGAAATGAATGACATGACACAATATAAAATTAATATAAGTTAGGAAGAATAGCAATAAACAAGTGGTTTCTTAGTACATGTCATTGGTTTTCAGATGCTTAAAGGCATTGCTGAAGCACTATGCAGATACATTTATTCAGTTTTTCAGAGCTCTGTAGGAGAAGGGAATAAAGGTGACCTTGCCCCTGATAAGTAGCAGCTGTGTTAATTACCCAGTTCAGGCTCACCTCTGATGAGCCACAGCTACAGCCAATAAAGATAAGTGTGATAAAAGGGAGTGGGTTAGCTGGTGAGGGAAGAATTGTGAAGGTGGAGGAATCTTGAGGAAGAGGGAACCATGAAGAAGCAAGATCTTGGGGAGAATCACTGCTGTGAGGTCAGTCTGGGTCTGCAGTCAGAGCCTGTTGTTGGAACTTGCAGCCATAGTCTAGCTGTGTAAAAGTCTGCAATCAGAGTCTATGAACCTATAAGCCTGCAGTCATAGTTTAACAGGAAATAACCAGCAGTCAGAGGCTGCAAGGGAAACCTACAGCAGGAGCTTGCTGCAGCTAGAGTCAGTGAATAGTTGGAGTGAGGGTGGCTGAGCTGTAAATAGGAATGAACCAGGACCCTTTCTGCGCTATAATAAATAAGAAGTCTTGGCTCATTTCTACCCTCGAGCAAGAGGGCTGCTGCAACAGAGCTCTATAAAGTGGTAGTACCCTATTCTTTCTACTCTTCTAGTCTGAGATGTTAGCTCACTGTGCTGTTTTGGAATGGAGTAATTTTTTTCCACTATTATTTGTATAGGACTGTGTCTTGGATTTGTGGTGAACACAGGGTTGATAATATAGAGATGTTTTTGTTGTTGCTGAGCATGGGAGGCTGAAAGGAGACACAGCTGGGACATGTGACCCAAATTGGCTGAAGAGATATTCCAGAATGTATGACATTGTGCTCAGTATATAAAATGAGGGGAGGAAGGGGGGGTACTTGAAGTGATGGCATTTGTCTTTGCTAGTCAGTGTTACATGAGATGGGCCCTGCTCTCCTGGAGATGGATGAGCACCTGCCTGCCCATGGGAAGCAGTGAATTAATTCCTTGCTTGACTTTGCTTGTGTGCATGTCTTTATCTTAACCCAGGAGTTTCCTAACTTTTACTCTCTGATTATCTCACACTTCAGTCTGGTGGGGGAGTGATCAAGTGGCTGTGTGGGTCTTGGCTGCTTACTGGGATTAAATCATGGCAATCATAAATAAAATTTCAAAATTTTTTTTATTATTTTTTAATTCACTGTGTATGAATTGCATATCCTAGGCTTAAAAAAAATAAAGTCCTGGTTTAGTAGTACACAGAGATAATTCTAAGGGTGGAGAACAGGAAAATACTGGTTTCTGGACAAGAAAAACCTCCTCAGTACACCAGAAAACAATGAAAATGAGAAGCAAAAGTGACCAATACTACACTCTGCTTATGGACCTATGAGTTAACACTTGTCCCTGCTACTTAGGTGCAACCACCTGATGATTATTTAATACAAGAAATCCCTGACTTTGCAAATTTGGATACATTACATCCTGAAGTTAAAGACTTTAAATGAACTCCTGAACATTCAACCACCAAGCAAAATTTAGGAATATGTGTTTTGAGAAGAGTGTTATGCTTAAATGAATATAATATAAGATTTATCAGTTGTTCTTTAAATTTAAACCAATATCTTTCACCAATATGTTTGAGATTTTTCAATGGAAAAATTCATTTAAGCAGATTTTATTTATCATGTTATAATGTCTTAGGAAAAAAACCTAAATATTTTAACATTGCTTGAAGAACAAGCAAGAGACACTGAAAAATTTCCACTGATGTTTGTGTCAGAACTGCTGTGTGCTGCAGCACTTTGGACCACATGCTGGCAGGGGGAATAAGAGCTAAGTCTTCAAATGCAACTGTCAGAGGATTTTCTTCTGAAAATCAATTATAAGTATCAGAACTGATTCTTCAGTGTTTTCATAATTCAAGGCTAATGGTTTAAACATCAAATATGTTTAGTAAACTTTGTGCTATACTTTAGTAATTAAATATAAAGCCAAATTGTTCTCCTAATACCAGAAGCTGATGATATTACAGAATGTAGGTCAAAGCTAATTCATAAAAGATACATATTTTGGGGGGTAAACAGAATGTGTTATCAATTACTTTATAACGTTTATAAAACTAGGACTGTGGACTAAATGCTACAGAATTTATTGAACAAAAAAGCTTTATGCTTTAATCTATATTATTTGTTTAATCATTTCTCTGCTCTTCTTTGTCATCATGCCTTTCATTTTTTTATCCTATCTAACAATGAATTTCCTTTGTCTCATTTAAGTTCATGAGATATTCTGGAAACAGAAACATTTGGGTTTGGATGCTCAAATATTCACTAATAGTTACTAATGTAATTAAAAAAAAAAAGGTAAAAGGCAAAAGCAAACCTACCCAAATTATTAGGAGTTAAAAATCCCAAAAGGCTTTGAGAATTCTACTTTTTTCTATGCAACTGATGTTAAATGATAACAGCTGAAACACAATAACTTTCAATTATGCATATGAGGCTATGTACATATGCATTGATACATTTAAGTTGAAAAAAATTTACAAAAATTAAGAAATATCTTCTTATGGTTTGTTTCCTTCTTTCAGCATAGTGCTAAGACAGAGAGATCTGCACTTAGAACCGCAAATTTGTAGTAATAATAACAGTGCAGCATGCAACATCACTAAAACACAGTTTTGAATTTCAGCAAGGCTGATACCAAATTAACAGCAAAACCTGTATGAGCCATGGCAACAAGAATTTTCCATTTTGTGAACAAGAATCAATTAATATAAAAGAAATCCATATGAGAAATATTATAAAAGGTTCTCCATGTAGTCTTTTCATCAGACTTCAAAGGGACTTTTCTCAAACACATTAATAATATACTATAATTCAAAGGTTGCACTTGTGTTGCAATATTAGCTGTAAGAAGCAGGAGAGCTGAAAGATGCACACTGTAAGAAGAGTCGCCTCTGTTTCTTCTGAAGAGAAATAATCATTTTAGCAACAGACTTTTTCCATGGGCTTTTAAACTTCAAACAGGAAAGGAAACATATCCTACATTTTCTGGAGCTATCTGAAGTAAGACAAAGAAATCAATACAATCTGAATGAAATAGAAATGACTATGCCAGTGTGAGTTTTGCAAAGATTAAAAATAGGATAAGGAGAATGCTACTGAGTAATGAGAAGGGTACCTCTTCACTGTTCATGGGTGGAAATAATAATAGAATGGTATGGCCAGCTCTAGCATCTACATTGCAAAAAGAAAATGTTAAAAACTTAACACTCCATTATGGTAAATTGACCAAAACAGTTACAGAATAGTTTGAAATTCATATGTATAGAATATATATATAGGAATATATATCTATATAGAAAATTAACAGGTGATAACGGAACACAGTTTAAAGTAGAAGAAAAATAATTACCTCTTTGAGATAATATATCAAGAGATAATCAGGTGGACTACTTACAGATAAACTTGGATATTTTTTCTAGAAATATATTTGGTTGAATTATAAGTGCACAAGGAAGTTTCATATTTTTTATTTTTATTGAAATATTTCTTCTGCTTGTTTTTTCTAATGGACTATACAGTGCTTACAGTTCTAAACAGTAGTCATCAGAAAATTTGAATATTGTTAGAATACTCTGATTTTGTTTGGGTTTTTTTTTTCTCTGAAGGATGTATGTGAAAAGTCAGGGCCCTGTAAAATATCATTTATAAGTCTTTAAATCAGCCAAGGGACTACAGCAAATAGCAGAAGTACAGTCTTTTTTTGGAACCTGGTCCTGTGATACAATCTTTTACTGGTTTTTTTGCAATTTCCTTTATACATATTAATGTATAAAGGTATTATTAATAATACATATTAATATCCCACCCCAGACGAAATTGTCAGTAAATTGACAATACTTGTCTTGAAGTCTCTCTCAAACATTCCCACTGTCTAATAATAACAACAGCTTTGGGTGGGTTTTTCTTTTTATTTGTTTGGATTTTTGAAGGGAAAGAATAAGTATTTCAAACGTTTATTTAATAAAAAGGCTTCTCAGACTTAAAACACAAATTACTGTGTTCTTGGCTTCACAGTGGAAAAAAAAACAACAGTCCAGGTCAGATTTGTGCAAGGTGGAGAGGAGGGGAAAAAGAGACAAAAAAGAAAGAGAAGATGTCAGATATTTGATTGTGCAGAGATTCATGAACGTGCATATTTGCCTATGAAGCATAATTGTTCAGTCACAATGCATTGAAAAACTTGCAAGATTAAGATGGCATCCTAAGAGACAGGCAATGCTAAAAAGGATTTTGATGGGTTGAGTGATCACTTCTCATTTCACCACCAATATCTTTATGTTCTGTGCTGTGGGTTTTTCTTTCTTTTGACTGTATAGGACAATATTCTACTTTCCATTATAGACTTTTCAGTGTATTGCAGAATAAATTAGGGATGTACAAGTTCATCTAGAAAATTCCATAACAAAGATTTCTTGCCTTTTTTTTCTTTAAGAAAAGAAAAAAAGTGAGAAAAAGAACCTCTATCAAGTCAAAATTTCTAAAAGTTAATTTCAACAGAAAATTATATTTTTTATACTGTGAAAATATTGTATCTGCCCTCCATAGGAAAATAAAATTAAGCAATTTGGAAAAGTAATTGGATTTCTTTCAATACGCCCATCAATACTAATCTGTATGTTGTAGAGATATATCTGTGAAAAAAGGAACAACCTTAATCGTCTAACTCATTTGTGCCAGTCCCAGAGAAGATAATGAGATGATTAATGTAATTAACATCAGTAGAGTTTGGCTTATATGCTAGAAATATTAGTGGTGCTTGGAATGCTTAATAAGTACTCAATTATAATTAGTATTTCATAATCCTTACTCTTCTGTTGGTGTAAATCCTTAATGATTTACTAAAAATATTAGTACCATGTTCTTCTTTCATGCAAAACCTTTTAAAAGTAAAACTAAACTTAATGTAAATGTGGCAGAAAGTTAAAATCCTAAAATATATTTTATAAAAAATATATTGTTGTTACTGTATAAAAAAGCAATATTTTCTCTTTTAAATTATGAAAAAATTACAAGAATTTATTTCTGTTCAATTTTATTTCATGTACTATATCATTTGTTCTGTAGTTTTCCTTTTGATTTTAAGGCTATAATTAATAGAGTTGTCTTGATAGTTGGTGAATGCTAACTATGTATAGTTTAGTTGTTGTTTCATTCCAAACCAGATAGAATTCAAATAAATTCTTAATAAATGCAGAAACATTTGTTAGTTGGTTTTCAGTTTTTGTAATTAGCAGTAAAATGTTTGTCACACATACACAGTTACAATATTTACTACTAATGGTTTAAACCATTTTTAATTCTCTTCTTGTGTTGACAGCCATATTCCTACAATAGTGACTTCCTCCTAAGCTGTAGTACAGTTTTGTGTCTTTAAAGGTTAATTTTTAGACTAAAAAGGAAATCAATGAACTGCAGCTAGGATGTAAGTCAAGTCATTTATCTTTTCCACAGCTATATTCTAGTCTTAAAATTCAAGAGACAAGCAATATGCAGAGTGATTTTCATTTTTTCTGGGCAACTCATATCTTTTTTTTTTTCAAAACAACCCATTAAAAATTCGTCTAGGTGGGAAAAAAATTGAACTGTTTCAAAATGTTTTTTGTGGTAATATCTCTCTCCTTAATCAACATGTCCAATATAAAAAGAAAGCAAAAGATTCCCTAAGAAACAAATGCTATCAAACAGAATCAAAACTCTCAATGTTCCTTTGGAAGTTCAGTCAGTAAAATGTTTAAGAACCTGGGCATAAGGTGTGCAGTTGCACGAGGGAAGGAACCTTACAGAAAGTAGAGGAGTAAAGAGATTCTGAAGAGAACAGAATTGCTTCTTTTGGTGACACTAAACCATTCTGGGGTCTTGGTGACACCATCAGACATTAGAACTGGATCTGAGCAGGAAAAAAAACACCAGTGAATGAGGGAAGGCACTGGATGCAGATCTTCCACATTTCCAAGCAATTTCACCAAGCTGTTTCAGTTGTTTCCCCAAGAAAATAATGGACATAGCTTGGAGAACCGTTTCCTTCAGCTGCAGCTTCCAAAAGGCAACAGGATGCCTCTTCAACAGGAGTGACCTGTTGAGGTTTCTCTTGTGGTGGGGGCTGCTACCAGCTAGCAGTGAATCACTCCAGACCACAGGAACATCTTGTGTGGGTTCGTCAGCTCAGCAGGCTGCTGTGTGGGTCAGGCTTGGATGAAGGAAATGTGCTCTCTCTTGGGTTAATAAGGATGTTTATTCAGTGCAGCCATGTGGAAGGGGTTTTGCCAGAGCCCCTTCTCACCATGGTGGTATCATGGAGAGGGTGAGGAGAGAGTGGTGTGGTGTGTCCCCTTTTTCCCAGCTTGGGGGCTGGGTGGGGAAACACTGACCCAATGGGGAATGGAAGGGGGAGGGGTTACATCAAGAGGAACCACAGGGGTAGGAAGAGGTGGGGGAGGGGGGAGTGAAAGGGACATACCAAGTACAGACTTATAGCAAATACAATACAAGTTCAAGACCTAAAATTCGCGTTGCTACAGTGACCCCTTCATCTCTACACAGTCCTCTCCTGTTAATGTCAGATTGCTTTTGTAGTCTCACGCAGTCTCATGCTGTGAGTCTCAGGGCAAGACTCCAGAACACATGTCCTCTTCTGTAGAAGCACTGCTTAATGCATACAAGTGAATCATCACATTTCAGACATTTTGAACAGGCATGAGCGTACAGCTCACCCAATCACTGATAACAAATACAGGATCATAAGCGATGCCAGGGCTCTGACAGAGTGCCTGGGACACCTAGTATCCTGGTACTCTGGCACCAACAGCCAACACACAAATGCCTCTTTAATACACATGAGAGCTGCACTGCCTTTTGACTCCACCAGAGTGATTTGAGAGTATCACACCACATGGATAGTGTAGATGGCATCAAGTGGCAGAATGCTGTCAATTTGTCTGTGACAATGATCTTGGTCAAAGGGCAAGGCATCAAGAGCCAGAGTATCAGTACTGTATGAACTGAGGTTAAATTTGGACTAATGACAGAATATTGTGGACTGTGCCCCCAGTTGGTTAAAAGACTTGAGTTCTACCTAGTTTAAACTTGGGTTTACCCGTGCCACTGATGTCTGGAACAACAGATTGATGCCTGCCTTTGTTTTATTCAGCAATATAAAATGCAGCCATAGCCTCAGGTTCAAACTTTGTCTCCATAATCAAAGTAGAAACTTTAACCTCAGTCCACATAACCCAGGTATTTCCAAACTCATCAGATTACAGCTATGAGGTACATATGTCTTAGTTTCCAGTTTTCCCTTCTAAATATTTTATTTTTTATGTTAATAATTAAATGGTAATTGCCTCTAAGAAAAAAAAGCTTCACATGCACAAGAAAATAACTGGAACAGTTATGGGTAGAATTCTGACTTTCATTTATTTTGGGGGGGGGCATGACAACCATCTTGTTGTCTTCTTTTGCAGGACTGTTTCATTTAATGTAAGTGGGAATTAAGCTTCTAAATCATATAGGTAGCTTATGAAAAAGTGCAACATCAAACAGGCTGCCGGAGCACAATACAGTGATTAACCTTGTGGTAGCTACTTGTATGCTCGAAAGTTATATTGAAAATTAAATCAGAAAAAAATAAATGACAAATAGCTTCATTACAAGGCAAGAGAATCTTTTATTCTTATTTGAACATTGCTGACAACGTGAGCTATAAAGAAAATAAGAACTATGTTGTAGAAAGCATTTTTTATTCTCTTCTCATTTTTCTTTGAATAGTTTGGATTAAGTTTCCATCTCACATAGTTTGACAAAAAATTCATCTGGGTTTAAGAATCACTTCCTTCCTGTTAGGTTAAACCAGTTCTTCTGAAAATCTATCAGAGTATATCAGTCATACCATCTGCATGAATGTAGGTAGTAATTTTTAAAATATTTTTCTTACAGGAAAAATGAAAGATAGCTAAGGACAATAGCACTGAATGAATTAATTAGGAATCTGTAGAGTAGGACAAAAGTCTGTATAGAGAGAAGTAGTGTGTAGTAACACAGATCTAGCTATTGACTATTTAAAGAATAGCAGAAATCAGTCCTACTGCCTCTTGGTAGATTCTCAGTGTGTAAAATTAAGGTGCATATCTCCTTGTCACAAGGTATTATGGTTATTACAAATTCATGGAGGAAATAATTCCCTTGATAGCCATTAGAAAACAAAAATATCACTTCAGGCTTTTGAATTTGCAGATTGCTGGAGGGTTGCAGAATAGTCTGGGAAAATATCACTGCATGTGGATCCTATTACTATGCTGTTTCACAGTAGTCTCCTTTCACCTCCCGTTTAACATAGAATGCTAGGCTGATGGGCCTCTGGGCTGACATGCTGCGTAGCTTAGTCATTTGTATGATTGTTTGTAATTGCCTTTTTTTTTTTAATAACTGAGCTGTCCATAGAAACAAGAAGTTTTCTGAAAGTGTATGCCTGTGAATTCTGAAGACATCAGGGTAGAATAAAGCTGTGCTCTGTTTTCAGTTAAAGGATAACCATTCCTTCCTCTTGATGATTTTTCAAGTTGTCAGACTAGCCTTCTGCTTGGAAAAACTCTTCTACCTTACATTAATTGCCTACTTTACAGTATGAAGGCTTTGCAAATTTTAATCTGAAAAAGGCAGATATATTGTTGCTGGAATTAGTGACACCATTCTATGTTTAACAACAGCCTGCGTCAGTGTGACAACAATCTTAGGGTGGCTTTTCTTTTAGGGTGTATCAATTGCTGCTGTAAGTTTCTCCAAGTTCGTTCACTGTTCATTCACACTCAAAAGACTGTGAATGTCTCCCTTACTTTGAGCAACACAGAGGATGTGTATGTGCACAGGTCAGCCCAACACAGCCTATAAAACTACACAAGTAGGACAAGAATTTTGGTGAAAGCAAGGGGCTTTAGCTGGTTTGCATGCATGTGCTCCCTTCTGGTGACTGGATCTGCCCAGCACTGTGAGAGTGAGCACATCATGAAGACCTGTAATGGGAATCCCATTGTTATGGTGATTGAATTGTATGTTGCAATTGCTGTGTCTTGCTAAGTGTAACATGCATTTTGTAGTGTCATTGTATCACTCTGTATCACACATATTGCCACACATAAATCAGAAATACCATGTAATATCAGCTACCTTTAAAATAAGTGAATTTGATATTAAGTAGTACACCCTCCATGGGTGAAGTACTTTGTCAGAGTGTGTTGGATTCTGACATTGATGCTGAGGTCTGTTTTCTGGGTGGGTTTTTTTTTTTTTGTTTGTTTGGTTTTTTTTTTGTTTTGTGTTTTTTTTTTTTTAGGGGTTTTTTTGTGTGTTTCTGTTTTTGGTTTTTTTTTGGTTTTTTTGCAATGAACAACATTCCTTGAAAATTACTTTTCTGGGACAAGGACAATAAGTCTCAGAAAAGCAAAATCAAAATCATATGTGTATCTGTGTGGACTTGTGTATATATATATATATAAATGCCTATGTATGCATGCATCTGTACACAATTTTGTGTACAATGTGTAGGATAGAAGGGAAGAGCTAATTCTTTCAGCTGTGTAAAAAGACTTTGGGTTTCTGACAACTTTAGAGTCTCTAGGCAAAAAACACCCCTGATATCTACTCTTGGTGTCTTGCTTACTGCCATTTCTTTTCATAGCAGTTCCCTGTCTAATCGTGGTGTAGTAAACAAAATCCAATGAGTCATTATGAGATAAATGAGACTGAAAGAGCATCATACAAGTAATAGCATTAACATTAACTTTTAATTTAGTATATTGACATTAAGAGTATGTCTACTTTGTGAAATTGCAAAGCTTGCAGGGTAAAATCAGCATTCTCCCACTAACAAAACAAGGTGACTGTAAACTCAGTATGTTTCCCACACTTTGTCACTTGCAGAACAGTTGAGTTTGTTGTTTTTTGTTTTGTTTTTTTTCAGAGAAGCAATGTAAACCTTTTTCAGATCGCTATGCTCGATGACTGTTTTTTTCCATAAAAATTGCCCAACATTAGCAGCTTGTTGTCCAATTACTTATTTTTTTATACTGAACTACTTTTATCATCTGTTGTCCCAATTACACAAGCTATCTAAAAGTTTTTGAATTTAAGTGAATATTTGCTACAACTTCAAATTTCGTGCTAATTTAAATGTTGCTTTCAACACTATTATACAAAGATGCTTATGGGGCATTCTCTGTAAAGGTACATCCATTGTCAAGATACTTTGTGGTATTACAGGATTGAAGAGAAAAGACTTCCATTGATATAGATTCAGGACAGTTTTGTTTGGAAGAGACACATGGACATCTGATCTGCTAGTCCAATCCCTGCCCAGACCAGGGTCAGCTAGAGCAGTCTACTCAGGGCTGTGTCTGGTTGGATTTTGAGTATCACCAAGGATAAAATCCACAATGTCTCTGTTTAAACTTTTCTTAGTTATGACAATGTCCTATTGAAAAATTTTTTCCTCTTATCTGTATCTTACCTATATTTATAGAAAAAATGCAAGTTTTATAACTCATTTCTGTGTATAGGGAAAATTTATCTTGACTTTCTGTTTTATTTTATCATGTTTTTGTCAAAAAAGACTTCTATTTGTGAGGAAAAAATCAAGCAAAATATCAGAAGAGAAATAGAGGTGGAATATGAATAATCAAATTAAATAAAACCTAAGAATGCAGCAATTTTTACATCTTGGACTGAAAGATAAAATGGATCATAGGCCATCTGTCTGCATTCAAGGAATTGTATTATCTTTTGTTAACAGATTCATTCCTTGGTACAAATCCAGTCTCTGGCATAATTTCATAATGATCCTTTCTAATACCGCAGTAAAATATGGTAGTTTATAAGGGATATTAAAAAAAAAATTGCTTAATGGGCAGAATCACATAGAAAAAAAATGTTCCTGCAATACATTTTGGGTGTTTTTTTGATATTTTTTTTCTGGTTGGTTGGGACTTTTTTGTTTTGCTTTTGGTGTGTTTTTTGGCGATAAATGCAGCAATTACGAAATTACTTTAGAGGTTTGGTGGATAAGCCCAGTAAATTTCAGTAGTCCAAATGATGTGTTTCAAGTACTGTGTTTTATGTGTTGATGATGCACAACATCAGGTTTCAGAAAACTCAAAACAGTAAATTAATGCAAAGAGGATAATATTGTGCTTTAAAAAAAATTAAAATTATCCCTATCACAAAATTACAGAAATGAATCAGTGTATATATGTTTTGCCAGTGTATGACAAAGGTTTTTTAACTCAGTTTTAACAGTCATTTATAACTGGTATATTTCTTTATATATCACAAATTTTGTGAATCATTACAAGTCACTTTTTTATAGCTTATTGTTTTATTTGTTGGAATAAAATAATACATATTAACTAACCTGGTTAAATGCATAAAGCTCAGACCCTTAGTTTTACCTATACTTTATAATCCTTTTAAAGATATTACATTATGAAAGGGTTGAAACTCGGTAAACCCACAGTGTAGTGAATGGAAAAAGACATAGCTCCCAGCATTTCCCTGGAAGAGACTCACCAATACTTAGACCAAAATATAAATAATTAGACATTCTTCACTGATTACATTGAGACTTCATATACCTGGTGATTCACTGAAAATGAAATTTAGCCTCAGAATGAATATAACTGTAAGGGTCTACCAGCTTTGTGTGCATATATGATTGAAATGCTAAGTATAGGGTTACTCACAATTATAAATTATACATATATTAATATTTCACCAGGATATGTATGTCTAACATTCATTATGACACTAAAATGGTAAGTTTGTGCCTAAATAAGTAGTAAGGATAGTATACAATAAAAGGTCCTGTTCATCCTATCAGTATAAACTCCTCTGACACAGTCTCGATTCCTTCAGAAGCAATAAGTCTTTTTGCAAGAACAGGTTGTACTTATTTTCAAATTATGAAAATTGAATGTAAAAAGTAAGTAAACTATATTTTAAACATTTGCAACTGACTATTTAGCCTTTTTTTTTTTATAAATCTTCCTCTTACTACAAGGCACAGAGAACAAGACATACTACCAGAAAATTATCCTAATTGTTTCTAATGTATTGAAAAACAGTGAAAAAAATGCACAACTCTTTATAGACTCTATTTTTTTTAAATTGAAACATAGAAAATTCATACTTCGTCTCTCTACATCAGCATTCTGCCTTCTGTAAGAACCCTTCAAGAGGTGAACAAAAAAGCTGAAATATCTCATGTTGTAGAGGATGTTCTGAATGATGAAAATTTTGGAATATTCTTGTGATTTCCTTTTAGTTGTACAGGTATTAAATCTTTCTATCTACTCTTCCAATGTATAGAAACAGTTAAAATTGTATTCTTCATCTCTGAATTAAATGTCCCATTTCTTTTCTATATGCATAAAACTCCATTTGTAATGACTATGGAAACACTGAAGGTAATAAGGCCTTTTCTTTTCTAAAATATCATTTATAAGCTATGTTCATTGAGTACTGTATTTTAAAAAAACTATTTAAACATTTTCAGAGTGGAGAAAAGTGTGATTATTCACAGGATGAATTCAGACGTAGATTCAATATTTCTACAGAGACAAAACCTCTCTACAAATAAGCTAGGTAAATTTTAATTTCAATAAGTTTGCGAATAATCTTGTACAGTAAATTCAGGGTTCCTTGTATCTATTAACATCCTGATTGCTTTAGCTGATTGAAAATACATAAATGGAATAATATATAAATATTTATTTGGAATATATATAAATATGTGTTTATTGGTTTGAGTCTGGCCATTCTGTCTTTGGTATACTTATGGTTTATGTGCTGAAACTGCCTCTGCCTTTTTATTCTCTTAGTCTCTCATATCTAATTTTTCTATTTGGACCATTTTTTTTACTCTATTTCTAACATACACAACCACCCTTATAAGGAAGTATTTAAAATAATTCTGAGATATATTTCTACGTATACAAATTTTAAAGTGAATATGATTATGTTGGAGATGTGACTAATCTTCAAATCTACTTCTGGATCTGTGGGAAGCAAAAACTGGAAAACAGAATTCTGTTTTCATATTATGCAGGAAAGACACATGGATCCTTGGTCACCAAGATTTTGTCATTAAAACATCTTTAAAGGGGCTTTTTATTGAGTGTGCTGTCTAAATCAGCTTTCCCATCAGTTTTGCAGCCATTTGTAGTCAAAAGTAATGAGTGTCTCAGCTCACAGGTTTCAAAGTAATATATTAGAAAATCAAAGTAAGAGTGCACTGAATGGAAACTGCATTGAACTTCAGAAAGCAATATTGAGAGGTTTTTTTCCTGCTGAGGCAATTATGGTGAGCAGCAAAACTTGGTTTTGATGCTTTCAGCTGTTGACAATTTAATTATTCCAAGGATTTTCTTAAGAAGTTTCTTCAAAGTATTAATGTGTTTCCCAACACAAAGTTAAGTTGCTTTTTCTTTTTTTTAACAAGGAATTATAAATTGCTACTACATTGCATTTAAAATATAATATGTATAATAGCTTTAAAACTAGAAATATGTTTTCTCTGGAGGGAGCTGAATTAATAATGCCAATGCAAGAGGTCTAATATCTACATATATATATTATATCCAGAAAATAGAGAGTAGAAAGGGGTAAATAGAAAGGATTGCCAGTCTTGTTGGAGCTGTTGGAAAATGCTCAGTGTCCTTTTAGATTATGATGCTGAAGATTTCTAAATGGTCTGTCAAGAAGGATCTGTATTTTAATAAATTAATCAATTAAAAACTATCATCTTGCCATGATACAATAATGATTATTTACTATTGCATTTTGGTTTTCTTCTTATAGTTTTTACCTACAGCTGTCAGAAGTAGAAATACTTCATAAATCATTGCCTGGAAAAACAACCTGTACTTGCACAGAACTTCATGAATGAAATGAAACAAAAAGTGCAGAAAAGATCTTGAGAAAATTATATGATTTGAAATTTTCATTCACTTAAGATTTGAAATACGGATAAGTTGAAAGAAACTCCAGGTCGGTATTTATTGATTGTATGTACTCCTATGTTGCTATAGGACATGAAATGAATGACACACACATCATCAGGGCAAAAAGAGAGAAGTTTATTTTTTTATTTTGATTTATATAGATTTTGGATAATGACCACGGATTGGAGGATGAGGTTAACAATTCTCCCACTACACTGGTGAAACTAGAAGTCTATCAATTGTCCCTCCTCAAGAGATGAATGATAAACGGGAAGGACAGTTTACAATAACAGCACTTCGTTTACATGAAACTCTGTGAGAAACTCCACTACAAAAATGCAAACATCAGAAGGCTGAAAAAGACCAGGGTGACACTCCTATGTTGGAGACTTTGCAAAAAAATTCTCCTTAAGTACCTCAGTGTAACTATAGGAAAGGTCTCAGAAGCTCACCAAATTATTTAGTGTCCTGTTTAATAGTGAAATATTAATACGTAATTATCTCTGCTGGGCTCAGTTGTAAACCTCTATGACTCATTTCACCCCAGAACCAAAATGGTTTACATTTTTAAATCGAATTTTAGCTCCTCTGAAGCTGCTTCCTTCTTTCTCTCAAACCATACCAATTTTTACTGTGGTTTTTTTTCAAAAAGCCTGCTTTTTCATCTAGGCCTATGCCATTTGTTCACGGGATTCCTGCTTTTGCAGACATGCATGTTTATCAATGAGTGAGCCTGAGATTAGCTCAGTTGGTTAGAACATGGTTCTAAAGGTGATAAGAACAACAGAGTTGTGGGGTTAATCCCTGCATGGACCATCCACTAAGAGCTGGACTTGATGGTCCTTGTGGGTGGTCCCTTCCAACTCTGAATTACTGTGAACTGAAGATGATTAGCTAAACCAAATAATAAATAATGGAAGGTCATGCTTCCCTCTGCACAGGTATGATAACACAGTTCTTTGTGAAATGAGTAGTATCTTCCATCATGACAAAACAAAATCAGTGTTATCACTATTAGGGAAATAGGCTCAAAAAATGCTGTAACATAATTAAATACAAGCAGTCTGTGTTCCAGGTGAGGTGTGGTGAAAGGGTTTAATGAAATATACATAAATGCTAGAACTATAGAGGGTATTCTGTTAGGGGGATGGGTATTCTCCTAATTTATGTTGCTTTATGTAGCAGCTAATGCAAAAAAATAAAAAAATCAGAGACCTTGAGTCAGCTGTTATCTAAGTAAAGAAACAGAAAGTCAAAAGCACTCACTATGTATGCAGTTTGTCCCTGATTCACAAGCCTTAGAAAAAAAAATTCTCTCTTCACAGAGGATTGAAAAAAGCCTCATAGGATCCAGGAATCTATAGATAACTCTCTAATCACTAAAGAAAAAGCACTTAGAAATCTAATTTCTTTTCCAATAAGTTTTTTCCTTTATTTTTTCAGTAGTTATTAAAGGAAAGAGAATAATTTCCTTTAATGTGAATTGTTTTCAGATTGTCTGCTTAATTTGCTAAATTGTTCCAGTAGATATAAATAGTAATTTATATGCATCTTTTGAACTGTAAGTTGTAATAAGTTTTAAATCTAAGTTCTTTTACCTGGGGGGGTTGGATCATAGTAGCTGAATTTTCTTTTAACTTAAAAACATCACTGTCATAAATATAGACTTTTACTAAAGGTGAAGAAAATGTGCTAATTAACCTTTCCTTACAATAAAATCTAGATTTATGAAGGCATTAGTGTCGCTATGTTAAGCAGATCCACCAGGGAGAGCAAGAGCTAAAATATTGAAAACTGCAGTGGAACTCAGTATTAATTTCAGGCCATACTTGCAACTGTGTTAACAGTGGTAAAGAACCTTTAAATTACATTGGTCATCTGCTTTAACATTCAAGTTTTTTGGGGTATTGAGTTTTGTTTAAAAAAACAGCTAAATGAGTCATCTTTAGGTTGAACAGTCTCAGCTACCTCTGACTTTCCTCACTGGAGGAAATGGTACAGTCCCTTTATAATCTTTGTGGCCCTTTGCTGGACTGTCTCCAGTATGACCATGTCTCTTTTGTACTGGAAAGGCCAGAACTGCACACAGGACTCCAGGTGTGGCTTCACTAGTCCCGCACAGAGAGATCATCTCCCTTGACCTGCTCTGTCTAATGCAGTCCAGGATACCATTTGCCTTCTTTGAAACAAGGGTAAATTGCTGCTTCATGTTCAAGTTGGTGACCAGCTGGAAAGCCATGTCCTTTTCTGTCAAGCACCATTCCTTTTGAGTGGTACACAGCAAGTACTGGTGCCTTGGGTTGTTCCTCTCTAAGCGCAGGATTTTGAATTTTCCCTGTTCAATTTCTCCTTGTTGAACTTCATTATGTTCCTGTCAGGCCACTTCTCCAGCCCGTCAAGGTCACTCTGGATGGCAGCACAACCCTCGGGCATATCAGCCACTGCACCCTGTATTGTGTCATCAGCAAGTTTGCTGAGGGTGCACTCTGTTCCATCATGCAAATCATTAATAAAGATGTTGAATGGGATTGAGCCCCTTATTAGCCCCTGGCTAGTTGCTGACTTCCAACTAGATTTTGTGTCACTAAACACCACCCTCTAGGGTGTTCAGCCTTTCAGCCACTTTTAAATCCAGCTCAGTCCTCATCCACCCCACACATCAACATCTTGTCTATGGGAATCTTATGGGAAATGGTTTCAAAATCCTTACTTGTCAAGGTAGACAGTATCCACTGCTTTCCCTTCAACTATCAAGTGTGTCATTTGATCATAGGAAGCTATGAGACTGCTCAGGGATTTTGCTTTGGTGTATTCATGCTGAGTATTCCTATTGCTTGTCTTCTTGTGTGTGGAAATATTTTCTAGGATTAGTTGGTCATTCACCTTCCTGGGAATCAAGGTAAGGTTGGTGAAGTTCCTTGAGAACCATTTTGGAGAATAAAAGTAGTATTTTATTTCCTTCAACCTTCAGGCATCTCTCCTAATTAGTGCAACCATTCAGAGATTATCAAGAGTGGCCTTGCAATGATATCAGTCAGCTCCATGAGTACTTGTGGGTGTATTCCATCAGGGATTATGGATTATATAGCCATTTTGCATAAATATCTGTACCCTGATCCTTTTCACCCAAAGTAAAATCTTCCATCCTTTGTCCTTGGTGTCAGGCCCCTGGGATTCCTGAAAAGTGATCTTGGTAAATACTAAATTAAATACTAGTAAATACTAATTTACTTGGTAAATACTAAGGCAGAGGTAGCATTCAGTATCTCAGCCTTTCCCATGTGCTGTGTCACTCTTTCCATTCAGCAGGAGGCCCACATCTCTGAGTGTCTTCCTTTTTCACCTATGTATTTATAGAAACATTTCTTGCTGCCTCTGGCATCCCTGGCCAGATTCAATCACAGGTCTTTGGTAAGAAAAGCATGCTCTGACAACGTCTCTGTACTTTTCCCAAACTACTTGTCTTTCCTTCCATCTTCTGTAAAATTCCTTTTATATATTTGATTTTTTCCAGGATTTCCTTGCCCGAAAGACCACCTGACTTTTTTTTTCCCAAATTCTTTTCTCTTTTAGATTGAATACCAGTGAGGTGATGATTACTTTGGTATAAGGTGAACGTGAATGGCTTTTCTTAGCGCCCTCTCTATTCCAAGGTCTTATCCCATGAGAGTCTTTCAAGAAGATTCATGAAGAGGAAGTGATCCCTCCTCTTCTGAAAGGATTCTTCATCTTCTGAAGTACAGTTAGGGTCTTGATGTCTGTTTGCTCTACTTTGACCTCACAGGATCCAGAACTCATTACTGAAACCAATGCTGATCTTCATGTCACCAACAATTCTTTGATTTTATGAAGCAAAAATGTTTCTAAATAATAACCATGCAGTTGTCCTTTCTGTTAATTTGCTGATTTACTAATAAAAAGAATTATTTTGATTACCCTAGAGAAAGGAAGCAAGAAGTTTTGAAATATCTTTTCTACAGACATTTGAGTTATCAATGGAGATTGTAAATGAAGCATTAACATTTCTGTTTGGTATGAATAAACCTGTAGTTGCAAAACGTTAGAGTTGGGGAAAAAGCTGCAGATTTTTATTAATAATATAACGAAGTGTATCCCTGCAGCTTTATTAGTGGTTACTTTTGCAAGTGCAGTCTCAAAAAATTATGTAATTCCAGTATGTATCTGTGACAGCATCAAACCCGTGCCATGTTAATTCCGGTAGTGTTGACATTGGGCTTGCAAATTTTTGGGGAGAGAAAATAATGACATGACAGCACACAACTGGTAAAGTACAAGTTTGGAAGCTTTGGCCTTGTAAGGACTTAAAGAGCATAGTTGCCTGTCTCAAACACTATTTAGGCTATAGAAGGGAATGACAGGATGTTTCTAACTCCAGGCCTGACAGAAGTGTGATCTGGGTAGCACTTCATGGTTAATGCATCCAGACAAAAATTCCCACTGTGGCAAAGTGTGTAAAGAAGCAACTGCAAATACACATATCACTGGTCAAACAAAGATCACCCCAAGTTATGAGACAGATGGCATCTAAGACCAACAATGGCCAAGGAAGCTCCCCTGAATATGCCTCCCTGGATGTCTGGAATACTTGGAAAATAAGCTACAACAGCTGGGAACTCGAGATAAGGTAAAGATGATACCATTATCTGGCTGTTATCTCAGACCTAGGGGAAGGTAACAAAGCTGGAGGAGAAGAATGGATTACTGATAATGGACACAAAGAATGCAGAATTTGTGGGCCACAAGGAAAGCCAACTCTGCTGAAATCAGCTCTGACTAGGTAAAAGGCAATTCTGGCAGGCAGAGATTGACCACACCCGCTGAACAGAGCAAGTGACTGACTCAGAAGAAGAGAAAGACTGAGCATGGGGATAATTAGCATTAGAAGTGAGGAACCATTTAATCAATAGACTAAGAGAACTCTTTAGCCAATAAGAATTAATTTCTTTGTCTGCTAAAATCTGTAGTGAAAATCTTGGGACTACACACCACTGAGAAGTCCAGGAGTGAAGGAAGACCAACAGGCTGGCACTGGATCCATGGATGGTCTATCTTCTGCTTGATCTCTCCTGTCTCTTTTCTTTTTAACTCTCTACCTCAAATGTGTTGTTAAATAAAATCTGTATTATTGACTTTAGCAATATGTCTTATTTGCACCTTAATTCTCACAGAGACATCTCTAAATAATTGCATCTTAGCAGACATGTTAACATTCATCTGAATATTTTTCCTTGAATAATATCACAGTGGGACAGGGCTTCACCCTACATCTGTGTAAAGATATGTAATACCTGTAGTTATCAAGAGCCTTTCTCTTTTCGTTTAGACAAACCAATGTCCTGTTCTCCTCACAGGGAATTTTACTGGGAACAAAATTAGGGAAAACTAAAGTTATATTCACATTCTAACAGAAGCTGTAACAGTAGGGAATCTATAGGATAAAATGCAATTGCTGCTACCTGGATGGAATATGACTGACATGCATGGAGCATTCCCAACACACAGCTTGCAACCTTAAGCACATACTGAGAGGGATGACAAGGGGGGTGGAGTGAGATGAAGATGCCAGGCCAGGCTGTGTGGTAATCCTTGCAGGGAAGGGAAGCTGACAGCACCACGTAGTGGATACATGAGCACTGTGTCCACTGAGCAAGTGCTCCAGATTTTATTGACTATACCTTAAGAGCAAAGTGAGAGAATTTTACATCAATTGCCAACAAAACCACGTATGAATAGAGGCACTCAAGCTCCACCTAAATGCAAAAAAAAAAAAAGTGTAAAAATGAGTCAAGAATGGCTAGAAATTAGAGGAAAATCCATTATAACTTGTGGGATCAGAAGGACTGAACATGTACTTCTCTCCCATTAGGACACCTAATGGTAAGAACTTTATGAGCATTAAATTATAATCTTGAGCTAGTTTTCCTTGGTCATTTGAGTGTGTGTCTATATTGCTTCAAATTTTTTTTTTGCAGACAGTTACTATCACCAGCAATTTCCAAACCATATCTGTCATAATTTTCTATTATCAGTGTGCTTGTTAATGAAGTGTCTTACTCTGTAAACTGTTTAGCATTAGTCCCTCAAGGATGCTGGCACTTGTTAACTGTGGATAACATATTTGACAAAAGCAGGGAGATCCAGGTCTCCCTTTCTAAAGTGTAATAAAGGATTTGATTCTGATACTGTTGGCAGGTATCCCTGAGCAAGTTAGTTGAATCACCCTCCAATACAGTGGAGTTTCCATAATGGGACACTGGCAGACTGGTCAGGCACAAGGCTCTCAGCTTTCCCAGGGCATTGGCAGACTGAGCAAACATAAGGTGTTCAGGGAACCCCTTCCCTTTTATATGGCGCTCATCTGTGCTTCATATGATATCCCTAATTCATACAGAGAATAATTTAATTTCAGCTATCAAAAAGATGCTCTATAGAAGCTTCTTTCTTCATGCACCAATTTTCTTTAAACTACTTCTACTTAAAAGAAGCCATGCTGAATGTGCATTATTTACTCTTTATGTTTACACCAGAGACTGTGGGCATGTATGTAAGTCTGTTTGCTTAAAACCTACCTGTCAAATGTGCCTCATGGTGACGGATGTCCCTTATTTTAGACTCAAACCTGCTGTTATGCTAAATTTATTCCTTTAAATTACTTGTATCAGAAATGCTGAATCAGTATATTGAAGTGATTCAAAGTGTTAAGCTGAGTCTGCTTTCCCTGTTGGGACCATGACAGTGGTCATCACTACTGGGACCACATTCATTGCCAATACCCTTCCTCATAGAGCTGACAACGTAAGAACTTTCCCAGGGAAGATATGTTTATGGAAATAATATTTTTCAGAGCCAAGTAAGAAGAGCCAGCAGTTAACTCCATTGTCTTGAATATTTGACAGTTCAATGAACCCTGTATTTCACTGTCCCTCCTCTCCCATTTGCCTGTGGGATAAAACTACATGGGTTAATCTTGAAGAAATTCTAAATGCTCCTCCTAAAAAAAAGTTAATATTTCATTATTTTTGCTCGGAGAAATGAATGCAAGGCTGACCAGATATACCATCAACACAAATAATCAGTTATTATATGTTGTATTTTTAATGTCAAAATTTTCCTTTAAAAGGAATTTAAAACCCAATTAATTTAAAGATGCCAAATTCAGTTCTTTACCATCACATTCCTGTAAATAACCTTGCTATACTGTAGATGACTTTGCACAAGGTCTTAGTTTTTTCCAGTGTCTATCATCTTTCCAATGCTTTTTTTAGAAACCTAAAAGACAGTAGTGATGAAAATACTTTGTACAAAGCCCACAACACATCAAGCATAGTATATTGAGGATTAATTAAATACTTTACTGTGTATGGAGTTTTTGTTTTGTTTAAGATGCAAGTGCAGTATCATTGCAGTATCTGATACCTGTAGCAGCTTGACCATTTTTTATAGCAGCAGGAAGATTAATGTGGTTGTATAATAGCCTAATTAAGTATAAACTTGGTTTCTCAGGTGTCTGAAAAGTCCTTGAGGTTTCTGAAACAGAAAGATTAGAGAGAGGATTATGGTTTCTGGAACAAGAGCCAGAAAATATTTATTTCACAAAGAAAATTTTTATTTACAAGGAAGAATCAAAAATGTCTTTAACAGAAAAACTTTTTATTTCCATTTTTAACACAGAGTATTTAAGATGTCACTGTGATTCATAGATACTCTTCTTTGGAAATCTTTCCGCCCTAGTTGCAACAATAGAATATATAAGGTCTAGCATTTTTAATATTAAATTGTCGTTAACATGTGCTTCCAGTATTTTTTCTGGCTAAGCCGTCTTTCTCTCTGATAGAGCATGATTTATTGACCAGAAAACTGAAAGACATCACTAAATTTTGGCAAAACAAGTAACAAATCGTGTACTGAAGTGTAATGATTGGTAAGTAAAGATCCTTTTCATTCTCCAGAGGAAGAAAAATTTGCTAACAAAAAACTGCCTTATAGTAACATGCACACAATTCTTTTAAAGCATGAGCTCTTAACTAATGGAATTTCCTTACCAAAAAGAATCTTTAAAGAATTAATTGTGGGCAATAATGTGGTTTGTATGATCATATTTTATTATGTTTTGTTTCCTTTGTGTTCTTTTTAAGTCCAGGCTACATATACTTTGCTTCAATTTTACTGTATGATTGGTTTGAGTATTTTCAGCGTTGAAGAAAGAATGTGCTTTCATTCTTTCATTCTCCCTTTCAGCTTCTTTCTAAGAAGACATCACACTGATCTTCACTTCAGTGTTCAGTCCTGCCATGTAGTCACAACGGCAGGTTTTAGACCTGTCCATCACATAAGGCAATCTCTTGTTGGCTATGTGCCTGCACATTTTCATCCTGCTTTTCCCTACTTTCACAAAGTTGTTTGGGTTTTGTTGGTTGGTTGTTTTTTGGGTTTTTTTGTTGGTTTTTTGTTGTTTTGGGGTTTTTTTGGGGGTGGTTGGCAGGGGCGAAGGGGGTGGTAGCAGATCCACCGATTTTTTTGTAGACTTTTTGTATTGTGCAGCAGAAATGAATGAAAATTTAGATTTGCTTCATGTTCTTCCTCATGCCCTCAGTAAACTCTCCATTCAGATTTTTTATTCTTCTAATTTTTCCTTGTTCTTTTTTATCATTGCTACACTGGGAAAACAGATTCCAGAAAACAGGAAATCGTGTCCTCAATACAGTATTCTCTTCGTCATTTTACATTAATTAGGGCTTGTTTCTTATTGATTGCCTGTTCCATTTTCCCTGTGTCATTATTTCTATTGGCTTTTTGTCCACTATGCATGACTTCTTACCGCAGAAACTTCTGAAAAGTATTCACAGTCGATCTGCTCATTGTACTACATTTTTACTCTTGAGTTTTGTACCCGGAGTATGAATGCTTTCATTCTTATCCTCTCTGCTTCTCCTTTCAGAGAAAATTTAACACATGGTTTTAAAGTTCATTTCACTTATAATGGCAGTAAATTACTGGAAAAAAAAAATCTAACAAATAAGAAAACTTTGGTACTTAATGCTGTTGCTCACAAAAAAGCCAAGTACTGCAATTTGAAACACACTAGCTGTTAAACCTGCACTCCAGAAGCAAACATTTTAAATTATCTTTCATTTACGTGAAAGATTTTAATAGTTTTACTGCAAGACTTCTTTCTTCTATAAACCTTAAGTGTGGTTTTGATCTGAAACAGAAACAAAAGCCTTGCAGTTTATCTGCAACATGAAATTACCTCTGGCCACATCCAGGTTATTACCAAAAATGCTCCTTCTGCATCTTCAAAATGATGCACTGGTATCATGATACTTCATTGTTTCAAGGAATGTGAACAATCTGTCAGCAAGCATAATTGCATAGACTAGTTTTCCCTGTGATTACAAAGTAAAATATAAAGGAGAACTTTTTTTTTTCCTTGCAGAAGAGTGCCTCTCTCAACCACCAACAAACAACCCCACAATCCCCCAAAGGAAAAATTATTTCTTTAAAATTGTTTAGGCAAAGTTATTAGAAACAGGAAACATGGAAGCAATCAAGAAGCCAGCTTCTGACAGCTGGCTTCTCAAACTCTGTAGTGACATTTTGTTAACAAGCCATTCATTTGCTGTGATGAACAGCACAATTTTGATATTCTTTTGACTAAAACATGTCTCATCCCAGTATTGGCAAACCTGTCATCTTCCCCTAACTAAATCTGTGGCTACTACATGGACAGTAGTTTCATTGCTGGAAATTATCCAAATTGATTTTCTAAAGAAGATATTGCATAGAATAATGCATAGAACTTCTATCCTAATACATGTAACAAAAGGTGTTTTCTTTTGTATTCAGGCTTTCAATTTAACCGTCCCTCAGAGAAATCAGCAGAAGTTGTTCTGACGGGTTATAGAACAATAAAAAGTATCCAGTTCTTTCCCCAAAGCTACATGTATTACAGTACTCTTTGTTTTTTTAACCCCACAGTAGGAGCTGTATCTGGTTTGTAAAACTGTAGCTTTATAACTTAACAGAAGAAATAAAAAGTAAAAAAGCTTTTGAAGTTTATTACTTTTGCTAGACAATTCTTTCAATCAAATAATAAAATAATAGACAATTCTTTCAATCAAATAATAGAAATTTAAATCCTGTTTTGTTTTTTCATTAAAATAGGTTTGTCTGATAAATATGCCAGTTACCATCAAAACCTACATGGTTTTCAATAAGGGAAATTGACCACTTTGAAGTCTGCAGTTTTTATAGAAAAAGAACCCCAAACCCCAAAACAAAGCCAACAGTTTCAACATTGCAAATCTTGTCTTCCTACTAAATCTCATTTCAAGGAGCTCAAATGAGCATATTGTGTTAATGAAATATAACCAACTGGGAAAATATTGCTATTTTTAAGATGATGCAATTTACCCTTTTTATAATGTAAGATATCCTTGGCATGTTTATTCAGAGGAATATTATTATCATGACCCATTGTAAATAATATATTATACAATTTATATGTGTTTAATCTTTATTATGTAAATTTTGTGGTTTATGTTTCTAGAATTTATCCCAGCCGTTACCCCAGATATGGAAAACTGCCAACACAAGTTTTGGGAAAATCTGAATTATCATGCACTGCTGATTTTTTGTGATTATTGTTGTTGGTTTTGGTTTTTTTGGTTTTTTTTTTGGTGTTTTGTTGCTTTTGTTTTTTTGTATCTGGATGGCTTTGGTTTTTATCATTTGGGGTAGCTATGTTTGACTCAATTAGTTCACTTTTAAAATTGTATGATGACTACACATAAAAATGTACCTGTATTTTCAAATATCTTAAATACAGTAGTAGTTTCTGTATATTGGATTAAAATCAATGATACTTTGCTCTTTATATTTCATGGAAGGTCAGATAACACAAAAATATTAATTGTCAGCATAAATCTATTTTAATTTTATAATCTTGTGCAAGGGTATGGTTTTCCATACTGCATTCCCTGATAGCAGTTAAAAAAAAATTTTCACAGAGACTCAAACACTGTGATGTGTATATTTTTATACCTCTCCCTTCATAAAGCTACCTCTTTATTCTCAGGTGCACCACCTCACTCAGCATCTATGTCATTACATTTTGCCATTACCCAGGGGATTTTACTGCTGCTGCAAAATTGTAAGTTGCATCTCTATCACTATACCGGATAAATGTGTATACTGCCAAGCCATCTTGCCACACAGCAGATATAATTCCATTTCACTCGCTCTAGTAAAGACTATAACCTAAAATTAAGCTTAATCATATCCAATACCCATCAATAGTGAATGTGGGTCAGAAGAGGAACATTAAAGACACTGACTATAGGCCAGATATTTCAAAACCCAGAGCAAGAATATGCTTAAATTTAATGCTCACAGTACTTTGGGTAAGAATGCAAAGCTTAAGTCTTCCATTTGAAAGCCTCACTCAGAAGACATACAAAAAGGTACTTTTAAGAGTCTGTAGTTTCCAGGTAAAGTCCACTTTATTTTCAGTCTTCCAAATAATTGAGCAAAACTCAGGTTTGTTTTTTGCTTGTTGGTTTTTTTTTTAATCGTGTAGTGAATCTGCCTGCTTTTTTAACTGCCTTTATATTAAAGAAAAATTGCATACAAAGAGTGAGATAGAGGTCCAGTTCCTTTCCATGCATGAGTAGATTAAAAACCATATTTCAATTTTCCACTTAAGTGCCCTAACCATTGTGTAAGCTACTAAGTCTGTTAGGATGGTTCCACTGTGCAGAACATAATTCAAGAATCATTGAGTCATACAAAGAAAACATAAAAAGAAGAACAGCTTTGTAGCTTTAGTAGTTACAGACCTTACCAACCTGAGTAGGAGCCGAAATCTAGTCCAACTCATGGGACAGCTTCTGCATTTTAACCAGTGGAATTTAAAGCCTGTGCTTTTTCTTCTACTCTTATATCAACTATTCTAATCCTTATGTTTCTTGGGTTTTTTTCCTTTCTT
>JANPWX010000013.1:8078132-8185623 GCA_024734555.1 Trochalopteron elliotii
TTTTTTTTTTTTATGCTTCACTGTCAAGAAGGAGGTGATAGAGGACTATCAGGTTTATGATTTTGAATACATGCATCTATGCTCAGTAGAATATCTAAATTTGGTCTAAAAGCTACACTGTATCTGAAATTTCTGTGGTTTTTACAGTTTTGTATCAATCTGAGATCATTGCTAATCTTGCTAAGTATATATATAAAGATACATATATATATGTGATATCTGTTTACTAATAGCCAATCATGCATGCATAGGATGAAATTTTACAACAGAAACCATTTATAGAATAGAATATGCCAAATATGCTGGAAAAATGGACTTAATTAACTTCAACAAAAATCAAAATAACTTTATATTAAAATACATATCTAAAGAGTGTAGCTTCCATATAAAATAGTTAACAACTGCTATAAAGAGTAAACACAAAAAGCACAAATCCTTTTAATTGTATATCACTGCCTTTTAGTGTTCCTATATGTGACACCACAACTAAGTTATTAAAATCTATTGGTACTATTTAAATATATTTGTACCATTAAGACAACCAAACAATTCTAATATGTTTTGTACATTAAAAGGTCATAGCTCATGCTGTTTTTATTAATTGTTTATGGAACAGGGCAGAGGGATGCATGAGGCATATGCAGCTTTACACAAGAAAAGATCATAAAGGATTTATGAAGGTAGGTATGTTTGATTTGGGCAGTAATTAAACACTGGAGTACCATGCTGAAAAATCATCCCTGATTGAACAGAGAATTGATAGTCTATGGCAATTTACAAAAGGACATGGAAAGTTGGGTTTTCTGACGAGTTTACAAATTCATGTTTTACAAGGACTTCTTTAGCAGTAATTCTTAGATGTCTGCATAATAAACTCTTCAAATCCAGAGATACATTTATGCACATTTTAATACAGTAATATATAGTTAACATATGTAATAAAACTGGGCCCTGTAGGCACCCACTCCATAACAGCATACAGGATTGAGAAGCTAGTGTGCTACCACTACAAGCTAAAAATCTTTTGCTGTTACCTATCTGTGCCTGGCTCCCCCATGCTGTTAGATGATTGATGCTTTTAGGCAAGTGTTGCAAAATCTCATTCTTAGCATCTACTGTGTTGATGGGGAAATGTTTACTAAGTGATACATAAATTCCACGAAAGTGTAATGTCTAGTGTTTCAGATATTTTGAGTGCAAAATAGGTTGAAAGTGGATATTGAATAAAATAAAAAAAAAAGTCTGAAAAGTTTACTGAAGCTAATTACATATGGAAATTACAGGACCTGAATCTAAAATTAGATTCTTAAACACTTGTTTTCACTGCTGCCTAATTATGGGGATGTTTAATTGTGTAATCAATCAGCTTTTGACCTTAAGCTTTTGCACACATTTAAAGATGTGCTTTAAAAAACAGCAAATGTCTATGGCTATCCCTAGCATAGGATGCAAACATTTTGTCTTTTTCTGTTAAACTATGTTTTTATGTTGTAAAAGAGCCCAGGATTTTTTTTCCTCTGTCCTCACAGGTGTGTGAAATGCTGACTCACGTTTGTGGGGATACATTTACTTCCATCTCAGAGCAGGGTGGCCTTGACCACGTTATTTGCAGCAAGTTTGTTATTCCCCAGACCTTGTCTGAGCTCTTCTGGGAGCATGATAGTGGGTGTGGGACAAAGCACGCTGAAAAGCATGCAGGCAGTCAGAGAGAAGCATGCCTGTGTTCAAGGCCATGACTTGACTTAGAGGTTTTCATGGGATAGGTGCAGCCTGAGAGGCACAATCCTGTGAATCTCCTGTTCTTAAGAATAATCTTTAATGCTCTTCAGGACCTTATTGCCTATTAAAGTCTGTTGTTCAAGAGAAGGCGTTTGGACTCTCTTTGGAGAAAGTAGTTTAAGGCTTAGTCACCTAAATGTAAGAATACTCATCCAAAATATCTGAATGCAAAATACTCGTCCAAAATATCTGAGTTTTCTTATCAACACTTCTTTGTGTACCAATTTTACATGAAATAGCCCTTGCATGTGTTAGGGACTGGGACTCATTCTTCTTGGACCAGCATTTCACTTTTCTGAAGAGCCACAGTTCTTCACCTCAGATTCAGGGTGTTGGTTTTACCCGCAGTTTCTTTGCTCCCAGTATAATAATTCTGCTTGATAAGGCCATTATTAAACAGATTTTGATTTTTTTAAAATTTAAATAAAAATAAGATTGCCTTTATAGATAAAAAGTCGAATATTAGTAAAAATACTTGGATAAAAAGTGGAACATGTATTTTAATGGAAAATGTATTTCCCCTAAATTCAGACAGCAATATTAAAAAGATTTTTTGAGAACATTGAAAATGGAGTAAAAATTTGGTATCAAAAGAAATACTTATTTCTCATTTTTCCCTTTCTTTTATGGTCAAAAGTCTGAAGAATATTTGAAAAATGAAAAGTAATTCAAACAAGACTCAGAAAGCTTTAGAATGAAGCCCTTCAACTTCTTGAAATACTTTGCATTTATTATTCTATCATGGTCATGAAGTTGACAAATATTCAGGTAAAGTTCCATGCTTATGGATTTGTTACTACCATGGATTTACTACGGATATACTACTGCAGTGAATGTTAATTCACAGAAAATCAATTTTTATTCTTAATTTCAATACATATTGGAAATACAATAGTTGCTTTCTTAAAATTAATATCTACAAGGTCATAGACAAATCTTTAAGTGATAATTAACACTGCAGAAAATTCAGGACAATGGCATCTTCCAGGACTTGCATGAATACTATCTTCCATGGTCTTTCACCAGATATTTCTTGAGAACCTCATGAATTTCTAAGACTTAATTAGTGCCACACATGGATCCTTTCTCTTTTTACCTATGTTGTAGTGCAAATATGACTTTAGGTTAATGACACTTTTGAAAGAGAGGTTTCATTTTACTTCTCATCATCCTCCTCTAAATTAAATTATCTACTGAAAAAGTACACCTGAAAATGTCTATTCTTTCCATGTATCTTATGGCCATGTATCTTCAGTCTCTTTTCATTGACTCTGAAATGAAATTAATCAACATAGTTTGTCTTAGGCTACATATCAAATTTAAAGACAGTTAATGTTTGCCAAGATAAATCTCATTCTGAGTCAATGATAAATGGAACATCTTAGCCATCATATTTCTTAGTAAATAGTGTGAACATTGATTCAATATATGCCCACAGTCTGGAGAAAGTTATATAGTTTTTATTCATAAATAAATTTTTCATGTGAAATACACTACATCCCATAATGGAGTAAATGTGGGAAATAATTGATACAATTGCAATTTTTTACTTCTTATTAGAATTTGGAATATTACAAAGGGTGCAATGTAGATCTAACACAATTACCTGCATTTGCACTTGAATTATTTGAAGAAGTCAGAGACAAAAGTCTTCATAAAGTCTGATTAATAACAAAAAATTCAAACATCAAAAAATCTGTAAAATGACAGTATTTTCTAATAAGTTAAACAATCCTCTGTTGAACACAAAATTACGTACTTCAGTATATATGTATTTCTGATATGTACAGATACATCTATAATGTAACTTTTTCAAAGAACATAGTGGAAGTGAATTTTTGTCTTTGTCAAAGACCAACTTTTGTCAAAATTATTTAGTCTTTTGAGAATATATATACTGCTCGTCTAATCTATTTACTTGTTCATTTTCAAAATTCTTGATTCCACTGTATTGTCATAGGAATTTTAGTTGCTCTATTTTCTTGATACAAACTAAAAAAAACCTGAATTAATTATTTTAAATCTGAGATATATGACCAGTTTTCACAACCCCTTAGCTATATTTCAAAGTAAAAAAACCCTATCCAACGTTTTTAGTGTTTCACTAAAATGGTGATGTTCAGTATGACCATTTGCCGACTAACTTCCATGGTAAAGCCGTAATATACCTCTATGTGTATTGCAAAAGTTCACAATACTTAGTTCAGTGTAGCAGGATTCCTAACAATGAAATATTTTAAATTTGCAGGAAAACAAATGCTTAGTGAAGCCCTTTAGCTTTGCAATAAATCTAGGGGTGAAAACTGATTTTCTGATTGATTCAGGTAATAGGAATAAATTATTAGTCCTTATGGTAGCAAAGAAAATTAATCTTTTGAGCACAATAAAATTAAAAGGTTTTGGCTTGCCTGATCTGAACAAAGTAAGATGAATTTTTAATACAGCAAATTAATTAGGTACATAATGAGGAATAGGATGCATAATAACTCTAATTCTGATAAATAGCAAAATAGTTCAGATCCTCAAAGAAATAAATATCATCCATCACAAACACACCTTAAATTCTGTTTGTTCAGGAATATTAATGGTAAGAGAGCCTGCACAGAAGAGTTAGATAAATTCTATTTGCTGATTTTGCTCAGCACAATTACATTACGTGCTGACCCTCATCTATAACTTTTTGTGAAATTGATTTTGGGACATTATTCATTTCTGAAGGTGTTAATGTACCATAAAGGATTTGTATTATCGTTAAACATACTGTCTATGCCAGGTGTTACATGTTATTTGCTTCTGCCCTGAAGATCATTTAACAGCTTATAAATCTTTATGGCCCCATGATGTTTTGCTACAATAATTTGCATCTTTAAATAGCTTCTGAATTATGCATTCTAAAAATAAGTAAAAAAGCAACATTTTTGTTAATAAAGAACATATATCTTCTGTTTTACAATAGCCTTAGTTACAAATGTCAAGCAATACTGGTATGGGAAACAATAAATTTGATTAGGAATGTAAACCAAATTTTTTCCAACTTTTGACAGCATAAAGGTATTTCATTGCAGATTATGTAGTTAATCAGTTTAAGACATTCTTTTATGAGGACTCTCCAGAGTTTTAAAGAGTTGCATAACTATTTCAGTAGAACATCATGGATGCTATCTATGAATGTGCTTTGAAATCTAGGAAGTAAATATTTATAAATGCAATCTATTATAATGTTTTCTATAACATAAAATGCATTTGGAATTCAAAAAGGAACTGACTTGATAAATTTGTCATGACATCTTCTTACTGTGTGTATCTTTATTTTAATGGATAGGTTTATGCACCGGAGGAGGCTACTGCAAAAGCAGGGGCCTGTCTTTTTTGGTGCACAGAGAGGGAGGCTTTGGGAAAAACTGGGCTCATGTTTTCAAAGAGCATTTCAGAATGGAATGCTTACAGAACAGTAGAAACAACAGGGACTTTATACCAAGAAGGAAGCTTCCTCAGGGAAGGACAAAGAGAACAGGTAATCATCAGAATTCACAGAAAAAGATTTCCTGTGAAGGCGGAATAGAATTTTACTTTGCTACTTGATCCTCAGCTCTGGTCAGCTTGTACCTCTTTTTCATTATTTGCAATGTCTTGATGTTTCTGATGTTGTCGTCTTGGTGGTCACGTGGTGGTCTGGGTGATTCACGTGCCTACTTTGAACTGTCTTTTCAGCTCCAACTGAAATTCATGGGAGAATCCCCACTGACTTAATTTTGTACATCTGAGCCCTCCCTTTTCAACAGAAGTTAATGTCAAAATCTATCATGTTTCAGTTGAAATTTTTGAAATTTCTTACACAGTGTTAGTCTGTCTATGCACACTATGCCCATATATTGCATATGATGAGTAATAGATATTTATTAGTAGAATAATTAGAAAATAGGTGGTAAACATACATTGACTTCTAGCTTAGTTAATATAAGGCAATTATCATAAGCCCCACTGTAAAACTTATATTATTTTCTCATGTTTTTATTCATTAAGTCACTGCTTTATCTATATTGTCAGTGTTATCTACTTTTTAATGAAAAATAGCCTAAATACTCACAGTAGTAATATTGATTCTCTCATGTGTAATTTAAAGTTTGGTTTTTTTTAGTGGTTGCTTTCAAAATATTCAGACAGCCTAATTCTTTATCTTTCTACTAAAACTTAGAAACTACATGCTGCATATAAACGATTTTCTTTAATAATTAATTAAAAGCAACAAAGGCAAAAACTCTGTGCCCTCACTACCATTAGAATACCTAATTTATATAGCCTCTGATAGATATTCTAAATAGGACATGGTCAAAGATGACAATATGAATGTAGGTCTAAAATTCCTGAAAAATAATTTAGATGGGGTTTAAAAAATTTTAGGAGTACCAATTTGATCTTCATTACAAATGTGGTACATATCATTCCAGACTATGTGCAGAATGCAGTTTATTAGGAAACAAATTTATCTATATTTAAAAGTATGAAGGTAGGTCCTGTGATACATTTTTGAGAGATAACAGAGGCCATAGTACTCTGCACACTGCTTTATAAGGAATGAATATAGGCTGTTGGTCATTGTTCTTTGTTGACAAAAATTTTCTAAGAAAACATTATTAAAAATATTTGTTGTCAAAGTAAAGAAAAAAAAGAAAACCTATTGAAAAATCTTATCATACAGTGTTTAATGCTGTTAGTCATGCACAGAACTGAAAAATAACTTCAAACCATTAGAAAATATCTGTTCTGTAAATCCTAATTCTCTGATAATGACCTACTGCAGAAGTGGTTTATATCTTTCATATGTCATCTGTCATATGGTCTATCTTTTCATATTCTAATTATAGTAAAGGATAAATCTAGTACACAAAGAAAGAGAAAGGTTTTGATCTATTTTCTCTTTTTGAACCAAAGACTAATTGCTTATTCTATTCAAAACATATTTCTGAAGCTGTTTCATACAAGCTTTATTGCTTTTAGTGGAAAAATGTACTTAATATAGTAATCAGAAATACTAATATTGTGGAGCAAGAAGATATAATTGTTCAAATATAACTGGCATGGTGATTTTTTTACTAGTTTGTTCTTTTTTTCCTTATTTATTTGATATCAAGACATCATCATAGGTTTAAAGTTATGTTTCTTTCTTCGATTTCTTATTTATTTTAAAACAAAACAGTGATTTCTTGATACATCTGTACTGGCACGGGACACATCTGTAAACAGGCCTTGACAAATATAGCCTCTATCTAAACCCAGTAACTTGGAAAAAAAACATTTATTTTCCTTGCCGAGATAGAACTTCCCAAGGCTTTTTTCTTGCAAATATTGAATTCCTAGGAAAGTATTGTTAGGGGATATTTTTAAAGGGACTTGATCTACAAATTGCAATATCTAAAGTGAAGTAGGAAAAATATGCCATCAATTTACAATCAATTTCCTGCAAAAAATTGCTAGTAAACTTTGTATTTATGGGCTGCAACAGTAATATGGTTTATATTATTTCTTTTGGTTGTATTCTGTTTTTCCTTTCCTAAGTTTGTTCCATTTTGTCTGGGTCAATAACAGATGGTCTCTTGACTAATCTTTTTTTTTTTTTTTTAATCTTTTTTTTCCCTTCTCTCTGTTCAGTCTGCTGTATCTATTTCTTATTTATTTTCCAACTCTATTTCTCTCCAATAATTCTTTCTTTTGATCACCTTCCTAGTCTTTCTCTGGAAACCTGACTTCAGATGGGATTTATCTCTTCTTTAGTTGTCCAAAAATTTAGACATTAAGCAAAGAACATTACTGGATAAAAATTAAGGGGTAAAGCTAAGGACACTGAAACACAGGACAGCAGCTCCTATACTCAAGTGAATGTCTGAAAACCTGAGATATTTATCTTCCTCTAATTTGTGGCAAGTGAATATATATGTATATCTGGGAGTTTCAGGGAGTTACAGATTGCTATGGAGTGTTTAGAAGACTGACAGATTTATCAGTCTTAAACTGTAAAACTAAAGTTTGTCTTGGTTTAGGGCAAATTTGGGAGGAAACTTTTGAATGGGGTCTAAGTATATTCATTAGCAAAATATTTCCTTACGAATTACTTATGATCATTGCTGCTTATACAAAACTCTCATTTTTTAACAATTGTATTCTAAATAATATGTAATTTGTGATTATACATTTCCATAGATCTGAAGTTGAACATTTAGCACTGACACCTATCTTGTTGAGTCTTATTCTTAGGGTCCAGGTGATTAGGTCTGAGAACTCATCAACCAGAAAGTTGTAGCTAAAGGTGAGAATTTTCCTTGCTTGCTCATTCTTGCCTGATGGTTTTATGCTGTTGCAGTCTTCTCTGCTACTTATTGAACATATGTGGTCAGGCTCTAAGCCAAGACAGGTGATTTCCAAAAAACAGCAAGGAAGCTGTAAAAGATCTAGAGAACAAGTCCTGTGAGGAAAGGCTGAGGAAATTGAGATTCTTTAGCCTGGAGAAAAGGAGGATCAGGGAAGCTCTTATTGCTCTGAAACACCTACCTGAGGTTGTGGGAAGGTGAGTGTTGGTCTCTTTTCCCAAATGACAAGAAATAGGATGAGAGTAATTGGCCTTAAATTGTGTCAGAGGAGGTTTAGCTAGGATATTATGAAAAATCTCTTCACTGAAATGGTGGTCAAGCACTGGAGGAGGCTATCCAGGGAAGGGATGGAAACACAATTCATGGTGTGATGAATCCAATGGCTGGTGTGGGGTTATCTATGACTACAGGCTGTTCAGAAGGCACAGGCAAGGAAGAAAGAGCATAGATTCTCTATGATAAACTCAAGATGTGGTTGAAAACTTGTGGGTAAGAATCAGAGACTGAGGCAACAAAGGAAGCCTTGTGGTTGGTGTCCACTACTAGCTGCCTGTTGCTGAAGCCTCCTTACGTGAGCTTGAGGAGGCAACATAATTTCAGATACTTGTCTTGCTGGGGGACTTCAATCAGCCTGGTTCCTGCTGAAAATGTAGCATAGCTAATCTTGAATTGTGTGGAGGGTGACTTGGACAAGGTAACAGACAGCTCTACAAGCAGGGATGTGATACTGTACCCGATGATCCCCAATGCAAGGGAGGTAATTGGTGATGACAGGAGTGGAAGCAGGCTGGGCTGACCGTAATCATATACTTTTGGAGTTTACAATCCTGAGGAATATGGGCCAGGCATAGGACAAACTCATGACCCCGAATCTTGGGAAAGCAAATTTCCACATGTTCTATTTGCTGGATGGTTTCTCAGACAAACAAGGGCAGCAATTGGGAGAGATTTTTATATTAATTGTGCATATTCTTTGGAGCTATTTGAACAAATAGAATTAGATACTGTAATAAAAATGTTCCCTTTTCCTTGACAATCTGAATTACCCTGGTAATTCATTACCAATTGCACTGCCTGCAATCAGAAAACAACACAAAATAACTCTGTCTAGTGATTAGTGTCTAAAAGTCTTATACAGGATGCAAATTAAAATGACTAGATGAATTATCTCTGGGAACACAAAACAGACTTGACAAAGCTACCAATTTGTATTTTCTGTGGTCCTTATGCTTCCATAATTGCGTTTAATCTTTTTTGGCCATTTTTATTTCCATATTGATGAGGTCTTAAGGATCACTCAATTGCATGGTTAGCTTTTCTTATAGAGAAAAAAGGAGCTAAAATATCTTCACTGTCTCTTCTAACAAGTAACTCCTTCAGCCTTGCTTATTAAACTCAACAGATTAAATCTTGCATAACTCTAGGCTGTAGTGCCTGACTGTCGGGATACTAATCCTCCACTTCAACCCATACTTGCTTCTCAACTTGCTACAACTGCCCATATCAACAGCCCAGTTCTAAAGACTTAGTCACAGCAAATCTACAAGACTCATGAAATTTCAATACATATTTTAGGACTTGATTGATATATTCTCCAATTTAGTGTAACTCCAGAACTTGAAAAAAAAAAACACCCAAATAAGGTACTGAAATTGGACAAATAGTTTCTCATAAATAGTAGTTTCCTGTGGCTAACTTCAGCTTTTTTCTCTGAGTTAAAAATTCAAAAGTTATATATATATACTCTAGTGAAGAATCTTTCTCTACTGGATCATCAGTGTTTCGTGTTGGAAGTCGTGTTGATGATCTGTAAGTTTTAAAATTTAGAATTAATAATGGCAGTCTGAGCAGCAACTCAGTTAATATAATGCATTACTATTACAACATGTAAGTTTAAATTCCCAAGGCATTAGAAGTATTAAAGAACAGTTGTCTTCATGCACAATAAGAAAAAAATGTTATATTCTCCTATATTAGAAATAATGTTTTTCTTAAGTATTATCAGGAAGATGCTAATTATCATGAAGATAAGTTTGCTTCCTAGGAAGCTGAAGGCCTATTTTACCACACAGAAGTAATTTAATGCTAAAGAGAATTCAGACTCAAAGTTCTACTGATTTTCTGCCCAATTTTCATTGCTAGTTTTGCCTTTGCAATTAAAAATAATGATGGAACTGATATAAAATATATGTAAAAGTAGCAAGAAAATGAGGTATCAACTTATTATTATTGCTGAAATGGGAGAATAAACTAAGCTGGTAAAGTTTTATTCGAAAATTATTCAAAATTATTCAGTAATCAAAAGTCTTTTACACTGAGCACAAGTTGCCAGTGACTGACAATGATAAATTATATTTATTTCTGTTATTCAGTTGATGATAATGTGCTATTCACATATGAATAATTTTATCTAACCATTATATTTTTCAAGTTCTTTGTATTGTTTAACTATTATTTAGTAATGGACAGTTCCTGAATAGTGTGCAAGAGTCACCGAACTTAATTTTTCTCCCAAATTCAAAGAATGCAGAACGTCTATCACATTTTTTGTTCAAAGAGAGATATATAACTTTAAACATTTTATCCAGATATTTCAGGATAAATCTTATACTGAAAATATTACAGATGTACAGTAAAGCATTCTTTTTTTATGCTCTTTAAAGTATACATGTTTTAGCTGCTGGTAGATGACAATGAAATATATCTTGAAGGAAAAATATGCTGTGTGACCCCAACTTCTACTGATGTAAGTCAGAGGAATCTTCAGAATTTAAATTATCTCTGCAGGACCATTCAGTCTAAGGATGTGACATATAATTTTTACAGTAAGTAATTGATACAACTACGTTTTTGCTTGTTTTATTATTGAAGTCAATGGCCTGTATGACATTTGAAATATTTATATTTAAGTCAATCATAAATTTGAATGAATTTATTATCTACTAGCAATTCCACTTTCTGTTGATTTCATTATATCACTTCCCTCTAATCTTAGCTGTCTAGCAATCCTCTGACTTCATGAAGAATCACTTTTTTTTCTAGTTTAATTCCAGACCCTCACTGAAACCAACGGTTACAATATTTTAATATATTAATGTTCAAACATTTTCTTTCTAAGGATAATTTCTCCCTGATTTTCAATCATATGGACACACATACACCTTTTATTTTTTCTTTGTAAATGGTATCCATTCTTTGTGTATATCTAATCTTCCCTTCTCCATTTTCAATTTTGAATTTTTTGTCTTTTCCTCTGAAATGTTACCTTTGTGTATATTTTCTTTCCTTGATCCCCATCCAGTTCACCCAAACACACACATTCAGGAATAAAATATATTAATGGTTTATAGGGCTTTTTCTAATTTAGAAACTCTGACAAAACAAATTTTAATTAATGAAAAAAGTAGAAAGCCTATGACATCAGTAGATTCCCCATGATCTTTCAGGAGAATGCCTAGATTTTATTTGCTTAGCAGCTCCTGTTTTATGTTTTTCCTCTTAGAGCCACAGTGTGAAGTAGAATAAAGACCTCAAAAAGGTTATTCAAATATTATCAACTAACAGTTTTATATGTCTTCTACGTCACCCCATTTAATTTTAGCCACCTAAAAAATATGCCTGTGAGACTATGTCTGTACAACTAAATTAAAGATGATCTACTAATCTCCAGACCTAAGATCAAAGGTCAAAGGTTTGGAATCCATGATATTTAAAGCCGCTATTCTTTGTGTTAGATTTGCATGAAGATGGATAAATAGAATAATCAAACCCAGAGTCAGGAAATTATTTAAGAGTTAACAATGTGAAAAAAGAGTTAAACATGAATATGAAAAATAAAAGAGTTAAACATGAAATATGAAAAATAAGTGTTTACTATTGGAATGTATTCCCTGGCCTGCTTTAGTTCTGCAGTTAGTACATATCTTATGTTGACATTTATCATGTACACTCCTTCTACTACTATGGTATAGATACATATTTCTGTGCGTTTGTGGGTTTTGTGGGGGTTTGTAAAAAAGTTGGTACTTGTAAAAGAAAAAGAAAAGAAAACCTATGCTTGACTTGAAGACTCAGGAGATACTGCCCTTCTTGGCTGGCTGGAGGAGAGTCTTCTGTGGTTCTCAGAGATGTGTCCTGCCAGCACTGAAGTTGAGCATGCATTCACAAAAACTTTGCCCCATCAAATACACACTATATGGGCCCAGAAGGAAACAAAAACAGTTAGACAGAACTTTTACAGGCATACCCACAAACATAAATAACACACAAATAAATATGAGCAACAGAAATTGGGCCAACCCTATTCCTTCTTAGGGCGATCCACTAGTAAAATTTGCATATTGGAATGTATGCATACCATCACCAAGTCACGTGCCCAGCCACATTTACTGATCCTTCAAACCTGACTTTTGGATCATCTAGTTTCCATGCCCAAAACTTGGGTGTTTCACCTGGTCTCCAGCTTAGAGCTATGTCTTTCCAGATGCTGGACTCCATCTCCTTCCCTGTTAATCCTGAAGTTTAATAGTGAACCACTTACTGTGTCCCCAACGCAAACAGAATAGAAACTATTTAGGAATAGAGTCTGATAAGAGGATAGAATGGATTGTGACAATTAGTTACACTAGAATCTTTGTTTAAATTATCTTCAGTAAAAACTTTGTTAAATGTAATTACTTAACTGACATATTATTCTGTCTTTGCAATGGTGACCAGTCTTCCTCTGCAATCTCTTGTTTTACACAATGATTGCACAGTTTTAAGATAGAGATCCACTGACTTACCATATTTGGTACGGGAATAGTTATGCTGTCCTTGACTCTCTCTAATAAAGATTAATTTCTGTATGACAAAAAGAAAAATCATTGTAAGAATAACCTTCAATTTCCTATGTGTGAGTGATTGCACTGTAAATTCTGTTAGGTAGCTGAGCTTTCCCTTCTGATTAAATGAGATTGACTGCCATATGCAAAAGGTGCAATGTTCATCTGAATCTCAGGGACTTTTAAACATTATTTCTAATATGGATGAACTTAGTCTTTGAAGACTGAATGATGTAATATACAGCTTCACAACATTCACATTTATATTGGGTTGACCCTGGCTGGATGTCAGGCACCCATCAAAGTCACTCTCCCACTTCCCCTTACAACTGGACAGGGAAGAGAAAATATAAGGAATGGTTCATGGGCTGAGATAATAAATAATATGTTCAGAAGACATATCACTCACCAAATACCATCACAGACAAAAGAGGCTCAAATTTGGGATATTAATAGAAGTTATTAATAATCAAATCAGAACAGGATATTAAGAAGTAAACAGATATTAAAACAGCTTCACCCAACTCCTTCCTCCTGTTATAAATGAGCATTTTGAGATCACTTAAAGAATCACTAGGAAAGGTATCAGTAAAAACAAATGTAATATAAAAGTAACAACCCTGACTGCTGTGGTCCAGAAGACCTCAAAGATTCTTATTTTGGACTACTGTTTATACACTGCAACAGGGTGGGCTTTGTACATAACCATGTTTCTTCCCTGGCCTCAGTTTGGATCAACAACTTTCTTTAAAAGTGTGAGAACAAGAATGTTATTTCATTTAGAAAAGAACTTTAAAAAAAGGTACCAAGGCTGTTCATAAAAAAGAAAAGCAGGAGCTCATTAGAAAGGACCAGTTCCTGGAGTAGCCGGTGTTTCCATAAGGTCAAGAGGAGCTCAGCCCAGGTGCTGTTCATCAAGTGCCAAGGCCTAATGAGTGGTTCTCAGATCATGGTGTGAAAGGCTTGATAAAGGGGAGTGGGGGGAGGATACACCACCACACCTCCTTCCTAGCTCTACCTTCTTTCCCCAGAGGTGCAGGGAGACAGGCAACAGGGGTTACACCTGGTTCATCATGCATAGTTTCTGTGCTGCTTAGGGAGAAGGGTCCTTTCCCTGCTACAGCATGGATTCCCTATAGGTCACAAATTCTGACAACAAAACAACTTCAGGGTGGGCTACTCTCACCCTAAGTCTGGCAGATCTCTGCCAGAAATCTGCTCCAACATGCACCTCCCATGAGTTCACAGCCTCCTTGCAGGCATCCACCTGTTCTGGTTTGGGTCCCTTCCACAGGCTGCAGGTCCTCTACATCCCCATGGTCCTCCACGGGCTGCAGGGGTACAGCTGCCTCACCATGGTCACCGTGGTCTGCAGGGGAATCTCAGCTCTGGTGCCTGGTGCACCTCTTTCTGCTGCTTCTTCACTGACCCTGGTGTCTCCAGAGTTGTTCCTTTCACATATTCTCACTCCATTTTTCCATTTTTCTCTGAGAGCAATTACTATTGCACAATAATTTATTTTTCTTTTTCTTAAATATGTTATCATAGAGGTGTTGCCATCATTTCTTGTTGGCTCCAGCTTTGGCCAGCGGCACATCCACCTTGGAGCTGGCTAGCAATAGTTCTGCTGGACATGGAGGAAACTTCTAGCACCTTCTGTAGACCAAAACCTGGCCATGCAAACCCAGTGCAATACTCAAAATCTGTCACTAGTTAGCATATCTTAAAACATAAAGAGGCACAGGACACAGATGATCCTACCTGCCAGCTCTGTCAGTTGATTCTAAATAATATTATCAAAGTGGCTTTTGTTATGGTGTGCCAAATTTCTCTAAATGCCTGCTTCAAAGGGCATCTCATGTCCTTTAAAAATCAAGTGGAAAAGATACTCTAGAACTTGTAAGCCACAAGGTAAGCACCATGGTACAGAAGACAACACCTGGCTTAGCACAAACATGACAATCTTTTGATACATTGTGTAGAAATAGAACCACAGGAAAAAATAACCTGGTAGTCAAGGTCCTTTTCTGTTGATCATTATAAATTTAACTCTCAGAAAACGTGGACTATTTAAAAGTTGAAGCTCATGTGTAAAATCAACATTTCTATTTTTTACAAAATAGATTGAAAAATTTTCATTCATCTGCTAAACTTTCATGTATATATTTCTTTTTTTCCAGTATGACTAATTTTTTTTTCCATCTGATATACTGAAATACAATAATAGTGCATTATTATAACAAAAGTGTTATAAAAGTGTCTGTCAACAATGCATAAGCTATAAGAGCTCTGATCACTGTTGTGCTAGTGATGCATTGGTACAATGCATCATCAGGATAAAAGCCAGAGGGAACAGAAAGGCAGCAACAGAAGATCAACAATTTAAAAAATGTTACGATTCTTTCTTTCTGTTTCTGCTTCTATGTGCATATAAATATATTAAAAAAACCCAAAAAACCAAAAAACAACTATCTCTTCCAGAAAAGATAATGAAGGTGGCCTATTAACAATAACTGACATCTTATTATGCAGAATAAAGTTCCATGCTTGCTAAGAAATCTTTTTTCTTGCATTTCATTATTTGAGATATAGCTCACTCTGAATCTCCTTTGTCGTTGCTGGTTGTCATCTTTGCAGACTTACTTTAAGTTTACTATAAGTGCATCTCAAATACTCTTTCTTCATCAGGAAATACTTTGCCTCTCCCACTATGAAATCTTATGATTCAGTCATCCTGAAATAGAACAAAATCCTTCTTCATTCCCTTCCTACTCTCTATATCATCATAACAAGCCCAACTGGCTTCAACATATGCAAGCCTTTTCACTCAAGGATATGGTGTCAGTGACTATCAAAAAGGCTTCAAAGAATAAAAGAACAGTTTTTCACTTCAACTTAAATAGCAAAAGCTGAAATTAAAAAAATACTGAGTGAAATGATACAAAAAATAAATCCACTTATGCACATAGCCTCTGGATACTTGCCTTTTGCATTTTTTTTCTCATCTGAGTCAATTCCATTTCTATTTGGAAAAGAAAAAACCAACTCACACTGTTTTTCTGTGACAGTGTCACATTGTCTTTTCGCTCTGTCACATATGGACTTAATAATTAATTCACATCTATATATGTATTAGTTTCTATACCTCATCTTTCCTAATTCAGAAATGCTGAAGTTCTGCAGTTTCCTTTGATACTAGCTTTAGTCTTGAGGAAAAAAAAATAAGAAAAAAATCTTGTTTTCCAGATTAAACAGAGAGGTACATTCAAATTAACAGTTTTTCCATGGATGTATTAAAGACTTTTAGTAAGATATCCTTTCTTATGTCTGTTACTGTTTAATTTTGTGTTAATTTTGATTCTAATTTAATTCTAGGAAGTCACAATAATATCATTACTTAAAGAAAAAGACATATAAAATATAAATTTTCTCATTTATTTTATGAAGGAAAATATTTTGTGCATTTGTCCTCACCTTTGGCTGGCTTTACTACACTGGAGATGGAAACATACCTTGCACTCACTAATTCAAGTACCATTTTTTCCCCACTTTTGGAGGTATACTTTCCAATAAAACTGTTATTTCCATATCTTTCTTATCTACTTACTCATTATATTTATTTGAAGACGAAAGCTAAGCTGTCCTGATCGGAACTGAAACATAAAATGCATTGTGATATTTTCCTTTCCCTGAATTTAATACCCAAATTTGGTTAATTTCATCCATTTTTGTGCTTCACAGACACAAAACTAGTCACTTAGTTAATATTACCTTATCATGGTTACATGATTATATTTTGCAAGAGATACTTATAATGGTATTGTAAATGAAATTTTGTCAGGAAGGCTCCTAATTTTTTTTGGCCAGGGATAAAGTTTTCAATTTTTTTAAGACATATTTAAAATAATCTTAAAATTACTTTTATCTTTCATTTGTCTTTTTTTTTAAAAGGTAAAAAGTGTTCTTATTTATGACTTATTCTGTACAAAACCAAGATACATTCCTTACACTTTTATCTGACGGAAAGAATCTTCCATTGCCACGGTCAAACTATAGTAAATTGAAAATATATTATGAACCTTGAAAAAAAGACTATTATTAAAATTCAAGTAACCTTCCAAAATGCAGGGGTATTATCACTCATCTCTATTATAAAACATTTTTGATTAACAGGTTAAAGTAAGATGAAATGAGAAGTTCAGAGGTGTAATCATGTAATTATACTATGTTAGATGAGGTTTTGAAAGATTATGACTTTTTCTCACACATTTAAGTAGATTATGTGTTGCAGAATGCCTCACACTGCTGCAGTTTGTGGTCCATATTAAAGATCTTTGTGGGCTATTTCAGAGAGAAACAGCATAAAGCATAATTTATCCAAACTCAGAATACTGGACTACTTAATTAAAGATGCTGAGTCCAAAGCAAATTTCATCTGTTGATTATTCCTTTTTCTGAGCTACACATTCAGACATTAGATATGCCCCAAAAAGTTTATTTTAGGCTCCAAAACTGTGATAAATGCTCAGATTTCTACATTTAATACTTTAACAGACTGCACTTTAGATTTTATTTAGCAAAGTCTATAGCTGACACAGTAATTAGCTACTTCCTCATGTCACTTTATTCTGTTCACTCAGATGAGCAAATAAGTAAAATGCTTAAACTTTTTTGAGTTATTTTACCCCTTCATATAGGTGCTAAAAAAATAATCATAAAAAGTCACTCATTTAAAAATGTTGTTAAGGATAACAAAATCAAGAAAAAGTCGAAGTCCTGTAGTCCTGTTTTAGTTTCCATATCTATTCACACTTCATACTGTGGTTTGGTTTCTTTTTTGGTATTTTTTTTTTTTGGTGTGTTTTTTTTGTTGTTGTTGTTTTGTTGTTGTTGTTGTTGTTGTTATTGTTGTTTCTTGATAAAATATATTTAGGAGAATGTAGCAATGTAACAATTGGAGTACCGTTTGATGCAACTCTAATTTACTATTTCATAATCATGGAAGTACATATACATACTCTATGAATCACTAATTATAGTGATTCAACACTAGATCACAGGATCGGGCACCTATGGCAATCCACATGTCCACACATTGGTAGTCAAGGGAGGACTGGTCTCTGGCCTCTTGCAAGAGGTCGACCCACACAAATTTGTGTCCCTGAGCAGAATCCACACCAGGGTTTAAGAGAAGTGGCTGATATTGTCGTAAGATCACTGCCTATAATATTTGAAACATCCTGGAGATCAGGGGACATCCTCATGACTGAAAAAGAACAAATGCTATCTACAATAAGGGCCCAAAAGAGGACCTAGGAAACTACAGGCCCACTAGTCTTGCTTCATTCACTGGAAAAGTATTGTAAGGAGTCTTCCTAAAAACTATTCCAAATTAAATGATTCAGGTGATAGGGAAAATGCAGCACTGTTTTACTAAAGGCAAATTATGTCTAATTGACCTGATTTGTCAGGAGAGAATGGGTGTTGTTGACCTGGACTTCAGCAGTGTTCAACAGTCTTTCCCACTGCCTTGTCTGGACAAATTGGCAAGATACAGATTGGATGGCTGGATGGTGATTTGGATGGTAGATTGACAAGCTACAAGGTTCTGCACCTTTACTTTGAGGTACAGGCTGGATCTGTGTGTCTGGGGAGCAGCCTTGCCGAGAGCAACCTGGGGATCTTGGTGAACCAGGTGAACATGAGTCAGCAAGGGTGATGCTGCAGCAACAAAGGCAAATCAGATCATGGACTACATCTGCAAGGGTATTACTGGCAGGGAAAGAGGGACTCAGTGCTTGCCAGGCCACACCTATAATACTGACTCCAGTTCTGGTCCCCGCAATTCAAGAAAGATGGATACACTTCAGAAGGTCCAAAGGCAGGCCAAGATTAACAAAAGGCTGGAGAACACTCTGTTGAAGAAAGACTGGAGGAGCTGCATTGTTTCACCTCATAGAAGAGAAACTTGAAGGTGAACAAGTACTTGAAGTTTTCCTACAAAGAGGATGGAGACTCTCTTTCCACAAGGAGACACATATAGAGAGGACAATGGGTGATGAGTATAAGTTGCACTTGGAGAGGTTTCAGCTTGATGAAAGAAATAAATTACTTATAGTAAGAAGACAGTCATTCACTTGGACAGCCTTCCAAGGGATATGGCAGAGTCTTCATCACTGTAAGTTTTCAAAATGCAGGTGGACAGGGAGCTAGGTGATCTCATGTTGGCTCCTTTTCCAGCAAAATATTGTACAGAGGGTCTCTCGAGGTCCCATCCAACCTAAGCTGTTCTATGATTGTGTGATTCAATGGAGTAGAAACCAAAGAGACCCACATTTTCCTAGAAGAGAAATTATTTCACTCAAGTGCTTATTTCTTACAATTAATCACATTGAAGACACCTAGAGCCATTTCTCAGATTTGAGAGTTTTGGGGTTTTGTTGTGTTGTTTTGTGTTTGTTTGATTGATTTTTTTTTGTTTAATTTCAGGAGAGATTTGCTTTTGTGGTATTAAACTCCTTTACACTTTTTATTTAGTGGATAAATAGGTGACTCCTAAAGGACCTTCTTAAGCTGACCATGTGTTTATTTTTGAAAGGCCAGACTGGCATATTAATATATGTTATCTGGAAACCCACTCCAAGACATCTAATGACATTGAAAGGCCTTAGCCCTTCCAGGCTGCTGCTTTAAGGAGTATCACCCTACAACACATCCCATGTCTCTGTGCCACTCTTGTGCATGTGTCTGATGCCTTAAGGTTCCCCAGGTGGACCTGCTTTTGCATGGGCAGATGGAGGCAGCCTGTACTCTCCTGCAGGTAGAAACTGTCTGTGTTTGCTCATTGCTCAGACTGAATATCACCAATATGAATCTACACGCCAAACAACCTCAGGTTTAGTTAGTCATTTATTTATGTATGTATTTTTCCTTTCTCTAGGACTTTGACTGGTAAAATTTCCATAGTCTTGTTTTGATTTTGCATGAATAGAATTAAGCATGTGAATTCAATGCATAGTACATGTTGTAATAGTAGTCAGTACCTGAAGACCATAATTACTAAGGAATATTTATTAATTACTTCTATTCATATCTTTAGGCTTAAAAAACAATAAATATGTTGTGGTGATAGGAATGGCTGATATAATTACATGAAGAAGATAGTATAATATTGAATAAAATTAGAAAGATGATTAATTTTATTTTAAAACAGCTTTAAGATACTTTTTTTCCTTCTTTCTTTTAAGAGACTTCTTTTCTCTTCTTTATTTTATATTTTCTTTTTTTTTATTTTCATGATGAAACAAGGCAAAAATCTGAGATGGTGTATTGAACAGGTGCTGTGAAAAATGAAATCAAAATATGTAATGCTATTTAATAAATAGGAAACAGTGTTTCTTTGAGATTTCCCAGATGTTCCTGATACATTTAATTTAACAAATTCTGTTATACTGTGGTATTAGTATGCCTGTTTTATTGTGGTATTAATGCCTGTGGTATTAAGCTTTGGAGAATCACAGTATTTACCGTAGTCCAGCCTCTTAGGCAAATGTTTAAAGGAGAATTAAAGGGGAAAAGAAAATATTAGATGTAATATGACATACAGAACAATAATAAAAAAAGTAATCACTAGTAAGATATCAAGAAGATGAAGGAAAGAAGATAGAATAAGGTAACAACTGAACAAAAGTTTCAAGAATGTCTTTGGTGACAGCACAAAAGGTATATTGCTTAAAAACTGTCTAATGGGAACTGTACATCTGTGCATCTGTGCACATGCACATGCTTGCTGGGGCAAGAATAATATCTCATAGACCTGATTTGCATATTTTTATCACTTTGAATACAATTTAAAGATTACTGGAAAAATAAATACATTATTACCATAATCATTTTGTCCTTTGTTTTAATGCAATATTACTAATGTCTGAATGTTAATGTGCCTGAAAACACAATATGAAATTTTATTGAATGCATCTTGCAATAGTACTGTTATTTACTGTTACAATAGCTAAATACACACTAAATATTGCACCAATGTACTTGAAAAAAGGCACAACATTGTATTTTTTTTCCAAGTACTTATGCAATGAGTTTCAAGCATTATAGGGAACTATCAAGTTATGAATGCAGATAATAAGGGCTTTCACAACAGACATAGATCAAACCACTTTCATGAAAGTTTTATCTAGCTAATAGCCAGCAAGCAACCAGAAATAAGTTTCATTCAAAATCTACTGCAGTTTGTGTTACACCAATGTTCATTATGTTAGTAATGTTCATTCTCTCTATCTAATCAGGTATTTAGTAATTATGCTAAGTACCTCCCTTTTGCAACAACAAGAACTGGTAGGAACTATGGCAAACTGTGCTGTGCATATATAGCTTATCTCTAGAATTATTCCTTTGAAATATCTTCATATATATATTAGCCCTACCTACACAACTTTTTGTTTTATTATTCTTCAGTTTAATACCAATTTAAACCACACTTGGAAATTTTCAGTGACATTTACATTATTGCTCTTGGTTTCTCAAAACAGAAAGTTACTTTTCAATAGGATTCATAGAGCAATGATACAGAATCAAATATTCACATTAAAGTTTAAAGGAGTTAAGAGCAAATTATATGTTCTTTTTGGTATTTTATTTTAAGGGAAAATCTTCAGGTAATCAGAAATAACATAAAATGCAAATTGCCAATAATGTTTAGCATATATATTCAGCACGGAAGAAATAAATACAGAAGAGAATTTTAAAAGCACAGTTACCTTCATAAAACTAATGTATTTTTCTTACTTTTATGACACTTTAGAAGTGTTTTTGTTCATGCTTTTGTTGCTTAAATAGTTTTAATAAATACTTTCAAAAATTCTGCTGTAGCTTACATCTCAGTAAAATTAAAAAAATACAATTTAAACATAACATTGGGTAAAGTATTTTTGTATATAATAACATTGTACTGTTGCTAAAATTTGCATTATTTCTCCAAAAATAAAGTGCCCAAATCAGCCCAAAGGCAGTTAGCGAAAGGTTAACAAGTGCTACAATGTGACTATTTATTTATTTATTTATTTATTTATTTATTTATTCTGAAGAGCTCAAAATTCAGGTCAGAAACAGCTGAACACAAGCTGCTAGTGTTATGGAAAATCAAGTCATGTCTGAATGCAATGAGTAATTCAATTGAAAGGATTGGATTGACTTTTTTTTCATTTCAACTACCCTCTTATTCCTGATGGAAAGTTCTTTTCTTGACATAGATGAATTTTCCTTCAAATATCTTTGAAATATAGGACTATTATGTAAATCCAAAGTAATAAAGAATGACAGAAGATGCTAGGAAAACATTTAGCACAAAGCCAGCTATGGAAATGTATGTGAAAATGCATAGATGAATGATTTATGTTTTAATTGGGAGAGGAAAAAAAGAACTTCTCTGAAAACCTTAGATATTCATCATTTCATGTAATATTTCTAATATCAGCTGGCAAGAGTGATATTGATTTCTGCCACTAAAATCACAACTACAACTGCAAATCACTGTATAACTAATAAGACAAACATATTTTGGTGTACCTCTTGAAGGCCTTGCAAAGTACAAAAAAAAATTGTGATAAAAAATGAAAGCAGTAAACTGAATTTTTTTCCTCAAATACATCACTGTATGCATTTAATAATACACAAGGGAAATCTCCAGAGGCCAGGTGATGAAAGTTTGTCTTGATTAGTTTTTTTTTAATGCATATGTAGTAACTTCAGAAAACCAATAAAGGTTAAATACATGTATGTTGGTAGAACCTTGAAGAACTTGAGTTAGATGTTCTTCAGTATTTCTTTGTGAAGAGACAGAAAGAAGATATTTAATTTGCAAATTTTTGTGTTGCCTCTTGAAATTTGAAAGAAAAAGAAATATCTATTTTCATTCCTATTCAAACAAGTAAACTCCAATTATTTTCTGAATATACAGGAGGTAGTCCTGAGAATGCAGGATTATCTTATAGTCATATTTCTCCCCTCACAGAAAATTAACTATAATGTTTATAAATAGATCTGAGGAAAGAAAATGCTCTGGAATACACTTCTTATTTAAATGGTTATAACTGTAAAACCTGAATAAAAAAAGTTGTTCATCAATACATTTTCAAATACTTCCATTATTCGGATTATTTTTCTGAAATGCTGCCTTCTTGCAGATTTTTTGTTTTCAACTTCAGTTTCTTTTGTCTTATCTTTTAACTTCAGCTTTTACTTCCAAATTCAAGAAAACTTGTTTGTCACTAACAATGAAGATGAAGCAGCAATGTTACTTAGATCTGGACGGTTAATCAAGTAAGAGGCATTCCAAGGCAGAACAAGCACTCCTCTGAAGGGACTGTGACCCATGGATAGGACCTTGCTTGAGTTGGTACACCTCTGAAATTACTACAGCCTGTGGAGAACCAATCCTGAAGCACAGGAAAAATATGGAAAGGAAGACCAAAAACGAAACTACTATGTCCTGACCCCAACCCACTGTGCCGCAGAGACTGAGAGTTTGCAGTTAACCAGAACCTGGGAGTGATGCTAAGCCTAGAAAATGGCAAAAAAAGGTGTTTTATTGTTTGTCTTCTTTGTTTCCCAATACTCAAATCGCTAATTATTTACGCTAATTGACAATAAATTAAATTATTTTAATTTATACATGCTCCAACACAGTAAATATCACTTTACCGTTACTGGTAGGAGGCCAGAGACCTTACACTGACTGACACCACAAGGTCTCAGGATTTGCCTGAGCTTGTACTGAACTGAGCTGGTTCTCATGTACTCAAGCCTGTAGCAGTTCTCATGTACTGTATATGGTACGATTATATGGATGTGGTTGCATATTTTCTGTATCATATTCTATCTCTAGTTAATAACAGTGCATCAATGGCCCCAGGCTGATTCTGAAGGAGACTACTTTGCATCTTTAGATGGAGCCCATGGGAAGGAAGATTATTGTTTCAGAAATCATTTAAAAAGAAAAGCAAGCTGACTATAAGACTAGGGAAGAAGACTCTACTACTGTGGCATAAAATTCCTCCCAGCAAGGAAATGATAGTGCTGCTGAATTGGAAATTCCTGAACTTCCTGAGGAAGACCAAAAATGCTAACCTTAGGACCAGAAGGGACTGTGGAAGAATAAAGATACTACTCAAGAAAAAAGGAGGATACTAGAGAAGTTCTGACAGTATTTTTTGCCTTTTTTAATGAAGATTTTTCTATACTAATTAGACAAATCTAGAAAATTAGAGAATTCTAGAACATTAAAAGATTGACTATCCACTATTTTTAAAAAAAAATATGTTTGTGTAGCGAATACCCTTTTGCCCATAATATTATTTTAAGATTCTTAAAGTAACAAAATCCACCAGTGTATTTTTTATGGTATATAAAATTTCTGTTGTACAAAGAAACATACAAACCAACCCTCTAGAAGAGTGGTTATTTTATTAAGAGATCACAACAAGTTTTCTATAAACCATTTCATGTGTGTATGTGTATGTTTATATACATATCTGTAAAAACTGGATTTTTTCCTCCAAGGGAAAAATTAGCTCTTCCATGTTGTTGTTATGACTAGCTCACATAGTAAACTCAGAAAAGGTACTAAAAGTGTCTTTCTTTAATTTTTTTTATATGTAAAATTGATCAATATTAATGCTATTGATTATGTGCACCTATTTACAGCTTTATTTTACGAATTAAACTGCATTACAGTTACATACAAATAGTTGTCTAGTAAGGATTTTGTCAATAATTTAATGTTTGGAGCTGTCCATGGGAAATTATTGATGATTATTGAAAGCAGACAAAGCAGACACTATTGAATTTTACTCTCTCAGTGGATTTCTGAGCCTCTGGAATTTGTTTGTCTTTCATGAAAAACCATGATGATTTGGAAATTCCAAAATCTGTTTTTATTTCTTAATGACTAGGATCTTTGAGATTTAAATATAGAGCCTATGAAAAATAATTCAACCTTCTGGAAAAAATCAGTTCCTTGAGATGAAACTAAAGTTTAGTTCAAATTTTGAGAACGAATTTTCTGAAGCTGTCATGAAGCTATCATTATACTTGATCTTGTATCACATCCAAATGTATAATTCAAGATGCAAAACTTTTTCAAGTGCAATAATTACAAAACTTTTTTGCCTCTTCTTATCACTTTTTTTTTTTTTAATCCTGGTTTATTTCTGAAATATTTAGATGGGGGATTTAAATAATATAATATGCTTTAGGCTTAATTAAGTAATATGAGAGTCAGAATGTTTAATGCTTTCCTATCTGAAAGTAACTGAGCTAACACTAAAAACTATAGAGAATTGCTCTGGACCTGGTTATGATTTGGAAGGTTTGAAAGAGGATGGGAACAAAAGGCTTCATAAAGTTTACCACATGTATTGAGCAGCAGTAGAAATAATTAAGAACATTTCAAATGTACTTAAACTAAAACAATACATTTTTAAAGGAAGTAGCTTTCCTATCAAGTTCTGGTTTAAACATTAATATTTTCAAACTTTATTATTAATAAGATCTTCTCTGAGAAGAAAAAGGAAAAAGGTTTCAGAGACTATTTGGCTAAGTCCAAGACCTTCCTGCACACTCATGAATTCAGTGGGATTTTCAACATACGAAGGTGTTCCTATTCTGTTTCTGTAGTATCAGTGACTATATATTTTATCTCTGTTCTTTTCCCATGTATTTTATTTACATTATAGCATTTAGCATGTCCAGTGTTTGATATATACTACATTAGTCAGTTTTTTGACTGCAGTTAGAAGACTGTATTGACATATGACTTGTAGCTGATATTTCAAATTTGGGTAATTTTAATTCTTCATAAATTTTAATTATAGTTTAGGACATTCGAGACCCCATTTTAGGTCCTGTTGTTTTGAATATTTTCCATAGAGTGTTCTTGCATCATTCAATTTCCTTCTTTCTCCTTCAGTGACAATGTCACAGGTTTTCTCCTTCAAATTTAATCTCTTTTGTCTTTTAGGCAAAGATAAAACAATCTTTATTGGTGATCAATTACTAATCACAGAATAAAATCTAAAGGGTTGACTTTACAATAAGGACATTGCCAGCTTTTATTGCTTGTGTCTAAAGCAAACCTATTGAAACAAGGAATAAAAGGCACATTCTGTTACAAATCCAAAAGAGCAAGCACATAATGAATAGATCGATAGAATAATCAATAGACTCAGAAAAGGATGAAATAGAGGGTAAGTTAGTCTCACAATTAGTAAGCAGATGACAGTTCATAACAGCATCTCTAAACAAAACAGTCACTTTTCTGTGTATTTTGAAAAGGAACAAATCTGATAGGTAAACAAACATAAAGAGAACAAAAAAAATGGCTTAAGTGACTGAGGACATGGGGTAAGAATATCTAAAGCTGAGTAAACCCACAGATGATGCTTTAGATTATAAGTAACTTTTATATGATTGTGGAGAAGCACATTGGAGAATATTTAATCTGATTTTATCATGATAAAAATTGTAGGCTTATTTATAGTATGATAAAACTGATCATTCTAGAAAACTAAGCATACTCAGCAGATCAAATATGAAAAAGTAGCTCCACAAATTCCATAGAATTCCAGGTAATTTTTTGGGAAAATACTACCATTTTTAAACACTTTTTTCCTTATGCATAGCTTGCACATCATTATAGATTGAATCCCTGAAGTCTTGTGTTTTGGTTTGTATTTTTAAACATACATTTAATACTAAATATACTTATTCATACATTATACGAGTATTTTCAGACCGATTTGGCCATTATCAGTAGGATTTTAAACTCAGGCTGAACTGTACTTCCTTCATTAAAAAAATATCCTTTTCTTTTAGAAGTGTTAGCTCTCTAACTCTTGGAGAATCTTTTTATTCTTAATCATAAAAGGGAAACAATTTGTTTTACATACAGTGAAACTAATACAGCAGAAAAAAAATAATGTTTTTATGTTAATATTTTACATGGATCATGGTGGAATAGCACCACACTGCCTCTATTCAATAAAGCAGCTTTTTTATGAAAGAGCATAATACATCAGAAAGAAATATTTCTGCCAGCTGCATGGTTGCATTCTTTCTACTCCAAAGAAAACTTCCATTTGTATTGCTTGTCTCCCAAACATAGCACTCCCGTGGCTCACATCTCTGTACATAGTGCATTAATTCTGCAGATATTGGACTGTTTCATAAACCAGTACTCTCCCTGTTGTGTCCAGCTGTATGAATTTGCCTTCTTTCTGACTTCTTTGCTCTGCCATAATTCTACTTCTGTTGTTTGCTGTCTGTATTTCTGGCCTTTACACTTCCTTATTTTCCTGAAGAGAAAGGTTGGTCAACACTGCAGGTAATTTTAGATTCATTTTTTGAAACCTCAGACCCCATATTCCCAAACTGGTATTACAATTATCTCAAGTCAGCAGTACGTGGCAGAATGTGTAGCTTGCTGTATACTTTTTTCAAGGCCTGTAGTCAGACAAATTTCCAGTGCTTTCAGTGTGCTCCTGTCAATAACTACAGGGAGGCAGAGTCAGAATGTATGTTCTGGTTTTGGCTGGGGGAGACTTAATTTTCTTCACAGTGACTGGTATGGGGCTGTGTTTTGGACTTATGTGAATGCAAGATTGATAATACAGAGATGTATTTGTTATTGCTGAGCAGAGATTACACGGAACCAAGGCCTTTTCTGTGTTTCCTACTGCCACACTGGCAAAGGGCGGGATACGGGGGTGCATGGGATGCTGGGAGAAGACACAGCTGGGACAGGTGACCCCAATTGACCAAAGAGATATTCCAGACCACGTGACATCATGTTCAATATATAAAGTGGGGAAAGAAGGAAGAAGAGAGGAGGTTTGGAGTGATGATATTTGTCTTGTCAAGTCAGCATTTCATGTGATGGGTCTCTGCTTTCCTGGAGATGCCTGAACACCTTCCTTCCCATGGGAAATGGTGAATTAATTCCTTGTTTTGCTCTGCGTCTGTGCTGATTTTGCTTTTCCTATTAAACTGTCTTTACCTCAACCAATGAGTTTTGTGTCTTTTACCCTTCTGGTTCTCTCCCCTGTGCATTCCTATTGCTGTGGGAGAGGGCAAGTGGCTGCATGGGGCTTGGTTGCTGGCTCAGGTTAAACCATGAGAATATATTATATTTTTTCCTTTGTGTATTCATGTTGAACTTTAAACTCATATATAACTTATATAGATCTGCCAAATGTTGAGTGTTTCTTCTTTTTGAACAAAGCTGTCAGAAATTCATGGCTTTTGGATGGGACCTAAAATTAAGAAACATTGCTCTTCTCTATGACGTGTCATGGTATTTGAATTCTATCAGAAAACAAACCAAAAAACACAATAAAAAAACAATTCTGTAGAGCCCCCAAATTTAGATAGATTTCCAGTAAAAGATTCCAGATTTAGATTTCCAGTAAAACCGAGTATAGTGTAGAATGGAGACAATTAGTAGATAAATGTTTTCAATCTGTTTAGAGATCTGCAGATGTACCAAAGGAAACCAAACTAAGAACATGAGAAAAAACTGGGAGATATAGGATGAGCTTTCCACAACATAATAGAGAAATATTGTGAGGGTTAATCTCTATCTCCTGACTGGAACTGTGTGAAGCTTTTGGAGAAGCCACATTTTCTGCACATGCCAACTCTCATCAGATACCATTGGTTCTGCTGCTGTTACCAATGGAAGTGGTCACACAAAAGAATGTGCAGAGATCACCATGCTCCCTTCCAGCTATTTCTGGCCATGACCATGTTCCATACAGTTCCATAGTGATGCCTTGCTCTATACTGTCATGACAGCTCCTACTCCTCAACAGGTTTATTTCTTCAACACCAAATTAATTAAAAAAGAACCTGTGAACTGATTTCAACTAAAGGAGAACTTAAACTCACTGTCACCATATGTTATTACACTGTCTAACTACGTGCCTAAGAAAAGGCCACTACAGTATCCCGAGAAAATATTTGGTTTAAAAAAGGATATGCTTTTAATAAATTTTATTTGAAACACTTTGTGACTCAGTCTTGCCATTCTAGGTTTCAGTATACTGTAATTTGACAGTCATGTACATATAGATACTGAATTCAGTACCTACCACAAGCAGAAAAATCTTCCTGTTGAGACTTTTAACTCATCCTGCCCTGTCCACTCACTTATATACAAAAATGATGCACCTAATTTAGGAATTTATGTTCATTACACAGGTGAAATTAAGTTGCAAACTAGAAACCTAAGTCAAGCAAAGTGGATCCCTTAGTAGAATTCACAATCAAGTACCCCAATTAATATTCACAAGTTATGCTTTTTTCTTTAGGAATCTCATAAAGATTAAATTACTCATCTGGCTGAACATGAGCCAGTGTGTGCTCAGGTGGCCAAGAAGGCCAATGGCACCCTGGCCTGTATCAGCAATAGTGTGGCCAGCAGGACCAGGGCAGTGATTGTCCCTCTGTACTTGGCACTGGTGAGGCCACACCTCAAGTCCCATGTGCAGTTCTGGGCTTCTCACCTCAAGAAAGACATTGAGAGGCTGGAACATCCAGAGAAGAAGGGTTCTGCAGCTGGTGAAGAGTCAAGAGAGTGGGTCCTATGAGGAGCAGCTGAGGGAACTGGGGCTGTTTAGCCTGGAGAAGAGTAGACTTGGGGGTGCCCTTATTGCTCTCTACAACTACCTGAAGGAAGGATGTAGTGAGGTGGGGATAAGCCTCTTCTCCCAGGCTACCAGCAACAGGGTGAGAGGAACAGGCCTCAAGCTGCAGCAAGGGAAGTTCAGGTTGGACATCTGTGAGAACATATTCACTGAAAGGGTAGTTCAGTATTGGAACGGGCTTCTCAGGGAAGTGGTGAAGGCTCAATCCCTGGAAATGTTCAAGAAACAACTGGACATGGGACTTAGTGCTGTGGTTTAATTGACATGGTGGTTTTCAGATAAAGGATGGGCTTTATGATCTTGGACGCCTTTTCCAATTTTAATGGTTCAATGATTCTCTATTTCTATGGTATTGGCTAGGCTCACAGATCAAAATAAGAGGTGCTATTAGATTAACATTTTCAGTTTATCATCACATTTTTAGTTTTATTCAAAGAGAGTTAAAATACATCAAAGGTTTCATGACGTGTAATTATGTAAGCATGTAACTTTGCACATGAACAGCTAGATTCAATGTAAAGATCATCTGTTTGCTCCAATCACTTACTTACTGTTTTTAACTCTACAGAGAGATAACTTTAAATGAAAGTATTGAAAGTGTTATTTTTCTATTTTGTGCTTCAGTTTTACTCAACTTAGATCCAGTTGAGGCAATGTCTTAAATCATCTGATATTTTTTATATCCAATGTAGAATATTGCTTCATACATATGCAAAATCAGTAGACTGTGCTTGAACATAGTTATATAACTGTATGAATGTGAGTGAGCATATATTTACATTTAGATTTACATTGATATGGTAGAAATTATAGCGCTTCCTGAGGCTTTACAGTCCATTTCCACCACCTGCCTTTTTCAAACATGTGCCTGCTCCTTGTATATTCACGTTTGCCTTCATTGCTAAACTAGTTTTTTAATCAGGTCTTAAATGTATACAGACCTTCAGCTTTTTCATGGGATGCTAATAAAGTGATATCCTCTGATTACAATATATGCTGTAGCAATTTGGCAAGATGGTATTGAATCCGTGATTGTTAAATTGCTTAAGCAGCCATTGTTCTTATTTTTCTTGTTCTTATATTTCATGGAGGACAATGCCAACAACATTATCTAACTATATAACTTAATACAAGGTATCTAGTATAATGATACCAGTGTTGCAAAAGTCTCCCAGAGAAAACAAAACAAAACAAGACAAAACCAACAACAACAAAGAAAAACCCAGTATATTTGATTTATGAATACAGAAACAGTACCTTCTAAATTTACCTAGAAATAATACAGTTGATTCCTTTTAGCTTTCATGACAAATTTATTAATACTATGCACAGATCAGAAGTAATCATAGCCTTGAAATATTTATTTGTATAAATATATAAAATCTACAGTTCCAGAACTACTGGATATCACTAACTAGAAAAACACCAATTTATAGATATTCTGTTTAAATTGCAAATAATTTTGACAAGAGGATTTTTATATATAAAGATGAAGCCTGAATGTGTTTGTCTAAATGATCAAATTTTTTCCAGATACAGCTGTTGCAGTTTAAGCAAAGTAGACTCTCCTTTGCTACATATTACCTTGATGTTTGAAAGTCCCACCACTCCTTGCTCTCAGAAAATTTACTCTACTCTAGCCAAAACCAGCAGTTTGCCAATGTCATTCAGTCTTTTAAATCTGTAGTGCAAAGAAGAACATAAAGAAGCTTAAATTGCCAATTATTTTGTTTATTTGTGTTTTCCCTTAAGCACTTTATACCAAGCATACTTGTGAGAGTAATTGCTAAGTTACATGTACTTTCTTAGTCTTGAAAGACAACTAAGCTGAATGATTCCCTTTATGTGGATAAATTTCAGCTAATGGAACCCCAGCTAAAAGACTCATTATAATAAGAATTAAGCCACAATATCCTTCCGAGGAAAAATAACCAATCAACCAAGCAAACAAAAAAAACCCCACCAAGAGCAAGAAGAAATCTAGACTAAGGAAAGAAATTATATCATTATAGCCTTGCAACAAAAATAGCTCTGCACTCATTCTGTTTCCTGTGTTTACTACCATCTGATTTCAAAGTAGCTATCAGTAAAGTTCACATCAATGCCAGCAATTTGTATTCAACATCAAGGACAGTGTCAGAAACTGCAGAGATGATACCCAGTCAAAGAACTGACTGAGATATCAATCTATAGAGATAGATCAGCAACAAATACCTGGACAATGACTAACCAAAAGCTGAGTTGACAAATATTCAGTATGTTACAGACAAACGTTGCTTACAAAGGGGAATTATTCAATAGGGTAGGAATAGCAGACAAGAGGAATCCTCTTTCTTTCTTTCTTTCTTTCTCTTTCTCTTTCTTTCTTTCTTTCTTTCTTTCTTTCTTTCTTTCTTTCTTTCTTTCTTTCTTTCTTTCTTTCTTTCTTTCTTTCTTTCTTTCTTTCTTTCTTTCTTTCCTTCCTTCCTTCCTTCCTTCCTTCCTTCCTTCCTTCCTTCCTTCCTTCCTTCCTCCCTTCCTTCCTTCCTTGTCTAATTATCTCTAGCCATCCATTTCTAACATATATATATATAAGGATTTACATTATATACTCACATTTCTATGAAACCATTTTACTGTATTATCTACTTTTCAAAGTTTGTATATAACACTAAAATATAATCCCTATTAATCTTGTTTACAAAGTTCATGATTTTATTCAATTGAATAAGTAACAATGACCCCATTTTCATACCATTTATAGAATAGAATTTTTTCCTAAAATATTTATGAGATCTATCCTAGATTCTAAGATTTCTGTCTGATGCATTGTATCATGAAGGACTCTGAATCCCTTTGGAGTTAATTAATAGCAAAAAGATTATAGGAGAATTCAGATGTAATGCTGCTTACACCAAACCAAACACTTTATTCAAAAAGGAGTAGAATTCAATGTTGTAAATACAAAATGTGATAGGAAGAAATAATATACAATACTTTGGCTTCTAGTATCTAACATACAGCAAGTTTTTGTGGTGGTTTTCTGGGTTTTTTGTTTGTTTGTTTGTTTTGTTTGTTTTGTTTTGGGTTCTTTTGTTGTTTTGTTAGGGTTTTTTTTTGGTCATAATTCTTGAACCAAGGACCTGGTCAATATTCAAAAGTGTGCATTGGAAAGTCATGGTCTCTTTTACATGCCTCTTGTCTTCACCAAACACAAGTATTTACTTTTCATTCACAGAACAGCTTCAAAAAATGGAATAGGTTCAAAAACTCAAAACCTACCTACCAGTACTATCCAAGAAGAGTAGTATTCAAAGTAGAGACCTGTTTCATCTTGGGAGAAATGTGGAACAAATAATTTCGGAAAAAAACCCTGAAAGTGGTCTTTCTACATCTGAGCCAATAGCTTCATAACTGTGAGCATATTTACAGGCTTTCCAGAGTTTTACCTATGCTGTAAAGAATGTGGGTAGCTTAACAGAGACAGTAGTACCATTTTCTATCTCTTGAAGAGAGGATTAGAGGATTAGATTTCATTCTTGTAGGAAGGAAATCTAATTATGAGTTAGTAATTCTGCTTTCTGTTACAAAATTGTAAAAAGAAAAGGAAAATCTTCCCTGTTTGCAATTTTAGCTATTGCCTTGATATAATTATTTTTAGTGGCTTCTAGTAAAACTTTTTTTGACATCAGGATAGTTTAAAAAAATAACATTTCTCAAAGTGCATAGTTAGATCCTTGTAGGTAGATTAGAAGACTATTTCCATTTTAAATCAATAGTTTAATCAACAATGATCTCTATGTGACCCAATGTTCATACAACTGTAATTGATAAAATGGAGAAGGGAAGAGGAAGGAGAAGGGGAAGGGAAAAGGAAATATGTGGATTTTATCTTTAATATCTTACATGCAAGAAATGAGGTATGAGATCATTCAATTTGGGTTTTATTCATGTGAATTGTTTCTAATTACTGTGTCTTTATTAGTCACCAAAGAAGTGGAGTGACACAGAATAATATTAGAGTTGTTTTTCTCCTCAAAATACTTTCAATTAAATGTTATTTTCTAATGGACAAGGACCTATCATTTAATATACCTAAAAAGTAACTGCAGACACTTTTTTGTAATATCTATAGAGTATAGCACTAAATATTATAAACCATAAAAGTTTGGGTTTATTGAAAACAATTTTCTTGAAAACAATGTGCCAAATAGATCAACCTTTAGACTTTCATAGACTAAGCACTGCCACTGAGCACATTACATTGGTATTTATTCATGTAACCTGAAGACTGAAATTAAATTCTATTCTGACAGTTGTTGAAAATACTTAAATCAGTCATTGTTCATTCGTCTTATTTATTAGTCATGAGATGCTCTACACTACTTGGATATTCCTAGAAATAATACAAAAATGTTGGAGATCTCCTAGGAGGCCATCTTCTCGTCCTTCCCCTTCAACCTCTTAATGAAAAATCTGGGTTTTATTGCCTGTTTTCCTTTGTATTGAAAGTTTGACTAATTCAATCTGATAATGGAAACATAAGCCATGAGAAATTAATAGTACCAATCTCAATTGCTTTATAATGTTGAATAAAATAAATGTGCATAGATTTCTACCAGTAGAAGAATATTTCTGGTGATCACCAATGTTAATACAATGTTAATGTATCATTAAATGTTATGTTAAAGTGAGTGAATATAATTAGCATGCACAGGCCTGAAGGAAGAAATCAATGTTGGTAAATAGTTCATGCCTTTTAAAAATCCCGCTCCAGAATAAATGGTGTGTGAAGATGAAAGGACCTGTTTGTGCTAATACGTTATACATTGTGCACATTGCTCAGAAGTGGCAATCAGGGTGAATGTTGTGGTACTGCTCTCTGGAATATTATGTGATGCTGTATACATTTCACACAAGGAGAGTATCAAGGCCATCCAACTGGAAAGAAATGAAATAGCAACACATTCTCAGTCACGGTCTTGCAATCTGCTGTCCAGCTTGGCTGCTTGCTGCTGGATCTCGTCTCCATGAGCACTGTCCTTGGTTTAGCTCTTTTCACTGACCCGTGTCTCTAAAAACCTGCTATCCAAGTGAACTACAAACTTTTGACCCATCTCCTACACTTCATAGCACTCTTGCACAAGTAGAAAGCATCTGGCCTAATCTTTTGCCCTAAAAGGATTCAAACATGACTTGTCAGAAAAAAAGAAATCAATGATCTGTAGAATTGGTTACACATACTGGAAGCCTGTAATTGCTTAAATGAATTGAGTAAAGATGAAAATGACACACATTAACTCCCAAACGGCCTTTGAATTAGCAGCATTTTGGCAAGAGTATTAAAAATTAATCCTGTTTGGTTTTTTTTTAATATGTGTTCTATTGATTATCCTCAATTTTTATAGAGAGTTAGAGCTCTCTAGGAAGAAGAGTGCTTTGTCTCATTTTAAAACTGACAAAAGGGCAACAGGAAACTCAAGACCAAAAGTGATACAATTGGGTGAGATTTTAAAAAGTAAAATTGTTCATGAGATATTATAATAATACATTTTGTATTTATGCTATCTAGATAAATAGATGAACTTAAATTCTATGTGAATATTCGTCTGCCCTTGTACTCCATACATTCTATGTTTAGTTCATTGCTTGGTTCATTTTAGGTGTGTTTAGCAGTAGTTAAATAGGATATTAAAAATACTAAGTTACCTCCTCTCCCTATCTGCTCCCTCTCTGCTCCCTCCCTGCTCTCTAAGCAATAAATTGAGCTTTGAATAAATAATTCAGCTTACTTCTATAAAACCTTGTTTGTTTGCTTGTGGTCTGACTTAAGCTTTAGTCATTAAAGTTAATGTTAGTGCACCTTCAACACACTCAGCTGTGCTTTGAGTTTATCAGATGTTGATGGAATGAATGTAGTTTAATGGTAGCTATAATACACTCCACAAAAAGAAGATCTATTCTGACTAACTTCAGCATCTGACTTCGTCTAAAACAGTTGGCATCCTGGATGAAATTTGTTTAATCTCTGGGATGTGACATCAGGATAGCAGTTTATCTCAGTCCAAATGAATATCCCAAGTAGATCAGATGAAGTAGCCCCTGGAGACGGCTAAAAAAAATTTTACGTTCATAGTTAAGACCATATATATAGATATCTATATTTTAAAGCTAGCTGTCTTTTAGAGATTTGAGGTTTGTTGATGCAATTTTCACCTCTGGTATTTTCCCTTTTAATAGATGCTTAAAATGAGAAGTGTTTTCACTCTGAAAGTCTCCAGAAGTACTTATTTTCATTGACTACATAAGAAATGCAGGCACTTACTTTCAGCAGATGCATCTACTCTACCTTATATTAAGGTCGAATAGTAAGTATATAAGTATATAAGTATACCTATATACTTATTCTACCTGAGTCACTAAGTAGTGACTCAATAACATAATTTTTCCTCTATGTATGTGTGTGCATATTTTTCATGTGTGCACCTGAACCAAAAGTGACTAAGACTTTCAGTATTTGCTTGTACATTTAACAACTTGCAAGAAGAATAACCTACAACAAAACACAAATTTTTCACCAAGTATGAAAGCCCTACAAAATCAATATTTTTAATTAGTTTTCAAAAGCCAAATAAATAAATAAGAGTAACTTATTATAAGTGAAATTTACAGTGTGAATTCCTATGACTGTATTTTAAAGCTGTTGTGTTTCTGTTCTCCTAATATCTATAGCATGTAGAACAATGAACCAACAGTCTATTGTTTTTCATTAAGCCAAAGAAGGGGCAGGGCTGGAAAGTATATTTTCAGGTGGAGAAATAGTTTCAAGAATACCAAAAGATACTGTTACCTTTTGAACCTGGAAAATGATTGTGCAACAACAGTAATATAATACTAAGAAGACTTATTTCAGAGATTATTGAATTCAGTGATAACTTGAATATGTTTGATTAATTAATTGAATTAAATTGCAGTCTTTTTTCTTCTTATAATCTCGAAACTCCTGCTCTGAAATGGAGTTGATTTCCTTCCCTAATACTTTCCAATATCCTCTTAAATGGTACCAAATGTTTGGTCTAAGTTAAAAGAAACTGAGTATGTATATGAGCACAGTTTGTGATTTTGGCATTATTTTTCTAGTCTAACTGTTCCTCTGTGGGTCTCTGAATCCTAACCCTAGCTCTAGCCCTTACCCTAACCCCAATGCATTCTTGATGCGGCATCTGAAGTCCCTATCAGTATGGCCCAGATTGGAGAAGTATTGACTCAGTCATGTTGTCGCCTTGTTGTGATCCTCTCAGCATGCTTTTTCCAGATCAAGGATCCCTGGAGCTGCAGGCTCCGGGGCTCTCCGAACCACGACACAAACCTTAAATTTAAAGGGATATTGTTATTCCTCATTTGAGTTCCCCATCATTATGGGTAAATATAATTAGAAAGGTGTGGAAGCAACAATATTTGTGCCCTGTTCTGATCCCCTTGGTATGCCTTTTCCAGCCGCAGTATCCCTTGGACTATGGGCTGTCTGGGTCTCTGAACCCTAACCCACAGCATAATGGAATCTTGGCGCTGTATCTGAGGTCCCCATGACTATGAGTGCTCCAGAATAAAAAATGTGGAAGTAGTGATGTTTATGTCTGTTGGATATAGGTAAAACCTTATAAAATACGGTGCTTTTTACACTTGTAACACCATGCCTCAGGCCTGCTACTTTGACTAAGCAGAAGAGGACTATGGGAAAGTGACTCAGCTGAATTAGAGGAAGAAAACAAGTTATATAACCATTACGTGTTCACCTCGTGGTCTATGGTGGTTGGTTGGATTATGTTTGTTATGATTTAAAACTACGTAGCTGATAATAGGCTAGCTGCTTAAAAAGGCCTGGTTTTTGCAATAAAGGGGCTTTCCTTTGCACCTGCCTAGGGACTCTGTGTTCCTTTGCTTTGTTCTGCCATGATCCACTTGGCACACCTTTTCCAGCCCCAGTGTCCCTGAAGCTGTAGGCTCTGTGGCTCCCTGAACTCTAACCCTAATGTATTATTGGTGCTGCAGCTTAGTTGCCAATCAGAAAGGGTAGCCCAGACTGGGAAGTAGAGGCAGACTGCTCAGATGGGAAAGGGCTGATCTAATCTCAGATGAGGCAGGTGCATCTTTTTTGGGTTTCCTTGCTGTTTCTCAGCTGTTTAGATCAAGAATGTGCATCTTCTTCTCTCTTCTTATGAAAAAACAGGTGGCCTAATCTAAGTTTTTCAAATGCTCAGAGGAATGGGGTGACACAGCAGTCACAATTGTGAAGTCCACAGTCGTAGTGCTGGGCCACGGCATCCTCTGATTGTCACTTTGATGCCCTCCTCTACATTCTTTTTGGATCTTCCCTGGATCCTCTCCCACTGCCTCTGGAGTCTCCTGTGTTCAGAGCCACTCCATCCATGTGTCTGCAGTAATACCTCTCAGAGCTACTTCCCATGTGTCTCACCAAGACCCTCTCTATCACGTCTCCACTAGAGTCTGATTTTGTGATTTTCTTTATCCCTGGAATAAAATCTATCTCACCTCAGTCAGAGTCTTCAATTGAAATCCAAATTTCACTCTGCCAAGTGGTAATGTTCTGCTTTATTACTGACTAGCAATGTCTGTCCACACTTGCTGGTATCTGCCATTCTTTGTGATGTTTTAAATTATCTTCTTGATACAATGCTGGATAGGAAACTGAGGGTCAGGTCAAGCTGAATGCTGCTGTGGCAGACCAGTGTCGTTTAAGGATTCAGTCTCATTTTTTGCTTTTAACTGATTGATTTCTCCAGTCTAATGTCAGTTATTTTAATAATTCTAGGAATCAAAATGTAGTTGAATATTTCAGCTCTGCCAGAAAACAGCAGAAGAATAAGCCCTCATTTAGTTGCCATTGCGGTTCATATTTTAAAATAAACTTAATAATATAAATTAGAATTGCTTATGTCTCTTATTCAATAACTGGTGCTGACTAATTAATCTTCCATTTGTATTCTGTATTAAAATGTGAGTTATTGTAATCAAGCAGAAAGATCATAAGTTTGGAGCGTTGTTTTTTTTTTTAATATACTATCTAAAATATTTTCTTGGATTTACACCATAAAAACTTGGAAACTTCTGTAAGTGTCAGAAGATATGGGAAGAATTTTGGAATCTGAAATTTGTTTAATATCAAGACAATTTATGAATTGTTAAACAAGTGTGTCTTTAATACAATTTTCTTCTTTTTATATCAAGGTAGTTTTTTTTTTTTTTATCAAGAGCACTGTATATTAGATTATGCTCTGGCAGAACTTTAGAAGAGAGAAGAAATATATACATGGTTTTGTCACAAGATATTTTCTTACACTCCCACACTTTATGATGTCTATTTTTACAGTTCTAACCTTATGCTGGCTTTTTAATATTTTGACATTAACGTATGTGCTCATCCTTCTTTTGAGAACACTGGTAAGTCCTTTCCATTCACCAAGAAGAGGCAGTGGTCTCTTTTCTAGGCAAAGTAATGATTGCAGCAATTTGAGGAGTTACCACTTGCATCAAAACCTAGAATGAAATTTGGTTTTTTCTAATGCACAAATCAGGCCTGCTAAAAGCTTTCTTCTAAAAGGAAAGTATTTTTTATTTTTCATTATATAAGTGGCAATATGTTTGGGGTTTTTTTAATATCAGTGCTATTTTTGGTAGTAACAGGGCCCTCTGATTCAAAAAATGAAGATCTTGTTGTACTCCTTCAACAAGTATTTTATCCTAGTCAGATGAAAAATACTTGAATAAAACCACTCTAATAGTTCTTGTTTCAGGGATAATTTTAGGTTGATATCAGAAGAAAACTTATTTATTATGATAGATTTATAGTCTTTACAAATAAAGTATAATTTAAAATACATTTTATAAATATTAACCTGTATCCTCAACACTCCATCACTATTCAATTTTTTTAAAAAAATATAATTTACATTATATTTAGGTAAAATTTAGACGTTCATGTGGAATAACTTTGATAGTTTCATAATATATTTCATTCTGCGAACATGTTAAATAACCATTAATAGCTGATAGAAAATGCTATCAGTGTCATGTGAAATGAGTTGGAAAATTACTGTCAGGTGATCTTTGTTTGCAGTTTACTATCCAAAAAAGGGCACATATTTTGTAATTGTTGGACATGTGATTATGAGCTTCACAGTCAAAAAAGAATTTTTCTTATTTATTTTCATTTATTCAGAAGGAATTGTCCATAGCTTAGTGAACTCTCTCTCTATATATATCTATATAAACCACTAAGGGTTATGAACTGTGGATGTTCTTTTATGAGTGTCCCCCATAATTTTAATGTAATATTTTTTATGATTGTGTATATATAAAAATTAACTTCCAGCACCAAGACCTTAAAAAATATCTTTCAAGTTCTCTTGACTTGCCTTCATTTTTCAGTAATAACTGGCTCTATTTTAACATGTACTGAGGAAGCTGACTGTCAATCCCTGTATAAAGAAACTCGATATTTCAGAAAAAAAATTAACTAAACAAAAAAATTTGTTTGGAAAATGACCACAGAAACATTAGAAGCGTTACATTTGTACAGGTATATTAGTAAATATTTTGTTACAAAGCTAGCTATTGATTTTTACTGGAAGTATACTAATATTTTTGGATATTTCTTGAGACACTGGCATATATTTACTAAAGCCAATCTTGCTTAGACATACAAGAAATGGGCAATTTCCTCACCCAACATTAATCAACTAAAAATTATTGCCTTAAAATCAGGCATCTAATTCAGACTACTCATCCAAGTCTGCATCCATAGTCAATGTGTGGATTCTAGTGTTTAGTTTCTTTTTTAAAAAGTTGCTGTTAAACCATTTTAAAGGATCTAATTGACCCACTTTAAACTCAGATAATTGTCAATTTGGATTTATTTTTCTGATCACAGTTTGCTTTTCTTAGTCTTAAGCAAACTGTTTAGTCTATGCCTAGATCTACACCCCTGCCAGCTAAACCCTTTGGGTCCCAAACCCCACTAGCCTAAATCCCTTCTTTGACTCTGTTAATATGAAGAAAAAAATTAGTTACAGAATTCTATTATGACAAATTCTGGTGTGTAGTACTGCAGTTATTTCCTCATAAAGAAATAAACTTTGAGGGGCAAAAAAGAAAGAATTTAATGAAATAAGTTAGCAGTGCTCTTGCTTTATGAAGAAAAATAGAAAGAATAGTCATGACTGATCCAAACCTACTTAGATATTAAACACATAAAAAATAAATTCTACTCTATTATGGATTCATCTTTGACAGATACAGGTATTTCTTTTCTCCCCCTTAGTAATAGTAGGTCAGAATTTTTTTGGCAAACTTTTTTTTTTAAATAAATATTTTATATTTATAGTAGTCACAAGATTGTTAAAGCACAGATTTTTAAAATTATTATTATTTTCTTGATTTTGCCAAAACTAATCCCTGTAATGTTCTGTTAAACCCAAATATTTATACTTTGATCTGCAGATATACACACAAAATTTCTGTTTTAACAACAATGAAGAGAGTTGACTGGTGAGAGTTGCTAGAAAGTATTTGCTAGATGTAGTTCTGCCATGTATAATGTAACTATCAAATAATCTCCTTGAATATTGCTGTGAATACATAATTTAATATCTCAAGAGAAATTATTTCATGTATTATTAATGTATATGATGGTATTTTCAGTCAACCTGCATTAATTTCAGCATTCTGTATTATGATAAACGTCTATGTGCGTGTGCATACATTTTACTTTTCAGCATCCAATATTTCCTCTTTCAGTAATATTTAAAACCACATACAAAATACTGCATTTAGAATCAGGCTCAAAACAGTGTGGATTCATTCAAGAGCTTGTTCCTAAACACAACAAAACAAATTATAGATGAAAAGGATACGTAAATAAAATTTATGTTTAGTTCCTGGAGAATGATATTAGAAAAATGTTGTCAAACTTGCTTAGTCATTTGAAGTTACTTTGGACCCTAAAACTGAAGATCATGAGCATGCATGCATTTACTGCTGCAATTGTCTAGATAAAATACAGCAAAATGCAAGAGACTCAATGCATTCAGTATACTTAGAACAAGCAGTACTTTGCATTTCATAACTCTGTGCTGTGCTATTTCAGTTACTTCACTTAAAATCAAAGGCTTTTGAACACATTTTCAAGGAGATCATTTTCTAGGAGATAAGAAGACCTGGATTTAGATTTCTGCGGTGGCATTGCTCACATCCCAGGGGATTACCACGGTCACCAAACCACCAGATATTTTGTTTAAAACAGTGGGTTTCTTATCTGCCCTTGAAAGCAGTCGCTGTGCAGCTGGGAGTGTCAGAGACACGGCACCAGAGGTGGAACAGGCTAGAGAACAGTGGATTACATTCAATACTGTAGCCAGAACTACTTGTATGTATAAGGTAGAGGTAGACTAAATAAGATTAAATTAATATTTATTTATCTTTCTTCTGGACATCAGTAAACCAAACCAGCACATTAAGCAATTCATAACTCTATAAAACAAGTTATATAATGTCAGCAGTATATAAAATGTTACTGAAAAGGAGACTTGCAAGATAGATCCACAAGCAGGGTTCAGGAAAACATATGCAAGCAGTAAAATCTGTGAAAGAATGTAAAGTAATAAGAAACAGTATTTGGCAAAATATTAACAACTACAGGTACTACAAGATCATATTTGATGATCTTAACAGGTAGGATCACTTCATTCCTGAGAGATCTGTGGAACACAAAACAACAGTGAAGAGAGAATCAAGATGACACAGAATGAATATTCCTGCTTTATTTCCAGCTTCCCTTGTCAAAGAGTTCTCAGGCATGATCATCTTGATGTCAGAGAGCTAAGAGCTGTACCTATCAATTCTGACTATACAGTATCAGCTACATGTTGCTCCTGGTTTAAATTCTAGGTCTTAAGGGCTTTTCTGCATATGTAGTAATAAAATTGGCAGTGACTAAGAAATAGGATTGCCAATGTTTATTGCTAATAAATAGCAACACAATAAACTATTATTTTGATGTTTAAAACTCGCCACATCTCTCCATCATTTCTATTCAGAGCGAATTTTAATTGCTTTGCTGAATGTTGGCATACATTATATGTATATATAATGTAACTATATATGTAAAATGCATACGTAGGTGCTGCATTTAAACATTCCTCATTTGCAGCATATATTCAGTTGTAAGAATTTCCTTATTATTTTAGAAGCCAGGCTAAAGGGAATCCAAGCTTTAGGACAGCCCTTTCTGGATATAGCTCTGAAGTTGCAACGGATGAGTGCAGATATCACCTCTGTTTATTTCATCACCTCTGAAGATTTCCTCCATATATTTGCATTCAACACTTCATGAACTAGTGCCCAGTCACAAAACCAGGGTCTTATAAAGTAACTGTATTTGCATGGTTTTCTGTGCACCACGTGGCTGGAGGTGATCATCTAAACCTGTCTCAGGAAAGATATGCATGCTATTATTATGCTACTTTAGGTATCCAAGTAAACCTGAAATCTCAGGTCCTCAGGTGTGTTGTGTGGCTTAAAATACTGTGTTGGGAAAAAGAAAATACACTGTTAATATGCAGGATTTACTGTTAGCTTAATTCTTATAGCAGCATTTCAGTCCAAATTATATAATCAATGTAGAAAAACCACACCAATGCCAATAGGGTTAATTTTTTTACAGAAACATCTTCTTTGTATCCACTCCTTTTTTCTGATGTTATATTCACCTTCTCAGTGTACCTTTGGGTGCTTTCTAGGAGGACAAAGACAAACTGTCAGCATCCAAAGCTTTTTCCTGGGAGAAGCAAGATTCTCATGGAGATGAGCACTTCGTTATCAATAGAGGCTTCTGCTTGTTGCTCTATTTCTATGATTTTTTGCTTGGTTGATTGATTTTTTTTTTTTTTCCACATCAGTGTGTTGATCTCTTGTTCTCCTAGCTAAGGTCTGAAAGTTGTCCATCACCTTCTGCACATTATCTGACCTACTGGGCTTCTGTTTATTGCACCTTAGAGTGCCAGACTTTTACCAGATTAGTTATTCCTGGGGCTTCAGCTACAATAACTTTATGTTTTTCTCAAGTAACAGTTCTGTAATTAACCACAGAAATTAACTGGCCTTTTAGCACATCTTGCAGCACCTTTTAACCCTTCCACCTTGTATTTGATTTAGCTAAATATCTAGATATATTTTGGAAAGTCACACTGGAAAAAACTAATGGTTTTCAGAATCTCTAAACCACTCCTCTTCCTAGAATTTTTTTTTGTTTGTTTTGAGTCGAGTTGATCACTGAAAAAATATGTCTCTGTTGCAATCTTCCCTTTTCTTCTAAGAAAAAAAAATAATTTCCAACTTGATATACCATAGTTATGATTTAAACCTGGTAATTTTATGAACAGCAAAACCAGCTCACCTAAAAATGTATAATTGATTTTCCTTTAGTAGTTTCATTCCCTGAAATACTGCAATCAGTCTCTCCCAAGATAAATTCCCATCTTTATATGTTTTTACATGAACTTTATATGATCTTTACAGAAATGGTGAAGGACCTAGTTCATACAGCGTTAAAGACTTCCAGCTAGTAATTACCAGTATGAAATCTACACTGTTTTCTGGAAGTTACTTATATTGTTTTTGGGTTTTTTTTTACATTTCAGGGTTCTTAAGTGCAATACAGCAAGTTGATAATTAATTGTTTTGATAAAAGAGTTGTTCTTATTTTGCAAAATATATTGATAATTCTCTTCCTATCAGGAGAAAATGCAGCTGAAATTTACACTGAAATGTACACTTCTCTGTTTCTATGTCTGAAGGGAAAAAGAGCCTAAAGAAGCATCAACAATGATCAAACACCTGAATTTATTTGTGTTATTTGGTCCTGAGAAAAATTTCAATAAATTGGATCCTGATCTAACTGAAAGCTGAAAAAAGCTTAACATTGTAAGAATTAAATTTTATTTTTGTACTATTTCTGTTGCATTCAGGGAAAACAGATATAGTATAGTCTTTATGATAGGTAATACTGAATCAGAAAAACACCTCATACCACAGGGAATTCCTTCTAACTGGAACAGGTTAGCTAATTCATCGAGGAAATCACAAACAATTAAAAAAATATTTCTTTTAGTTAGTAGAAGCATAAAAAAATGATTCCCCATGTTCTTTTTCTTTCCACACAATTAAAATTCCTTTTTTTATGTATATATATATATTTTTTCCAGTTTGGCTGGTAAAATAAAAGGAATTTTCACTGTCCTCCTTATATATTGTTGATAATTTATTTCAAGAGCTGATTCATGAAGAACTAATGCTGACTTCTTCACTTTAATTATTATTAAAAAAATGTTGTCTATTGTCTTTTACAATTAACAAGGAAATATAATAATGTAGAGTACTACCTTTTTTCTTATTATCCTTAGAGGGAGTAGAGTACTTGTAATCTCATTATTTCTACCTGATGGCTGTAACTGTATATGTAATATTCATGTGAATTTTACTGAAGTGGAAGAACATATATGACTAATCTCATTTTCTGTTCTATATGCTTGTGGGATTACATACATAACAATTACATGACTACACTTGGTGATAAGATACATAATATTGAAACCTGCAAGTTTTTTTGCTTTTAATGAAGTTTGAATTAGATAAAAGATTCAAAGTTGCTCAGCTATTTCAATGAGCTTGAAATAACTAAAGAATATTGAAGAGAATATATTGCTGTTGCACTGTGATACCTGTTTTACAAAAAAAAAATTAAAATAGAATTCCTATTATGAGTCATTAGCTAGATTGTGGAGAGTCAGAAGTTAATAAATACTAATTATTTTTTTTTTTATTTTTTATGAATATGTTTAAATCTCCCATGCATTTCAATATACAAAATATGTGTAGAAAAATTTCTCTTAGATTCATGAATGTTTCTGTAGAAAGGAAAACTTGAATTTTGTTGTGACAGGGTGATGGCTCTAAATTGAAAGAAAATAGATTTACATTTGATATTAGGAAGTCATTGTTTACTTTGAGGGTGATGAGTCAGTGGAACATGTTGCCTGGAGAAACTGTAGATGTGCCATCCCTGGAAGTGTTTAAGGCCAGGCTGGATGGGGCTTTAAGCAATCTGATCTGTTGAAAAATGTCCTTGTCCACAGCACGAGGGAAGTCTTTAAGGTCCTTTCTTACCCAAACTATTCTATGATTGGAACACTTGTATATACCAGTCTGGTGTGGAACATGAACAGGAAATAATCTCAATTTAAAATTAAAAAAAATCTACATGCTTCTCTTTGATATTATTCTTACTAGTATGATAATATTTTGTAAATTTATTTGTATTCTGTGACAAGTCTTTTTTTTTTTTTTAACTCATGCAATGCATCACATACTGCTAATGTAACTGTATATTCCAAATTACAGAAACACACTTGTGCTTCTGCCTTTTGTTTTTTTTTTTTGTATATAAGGCTTTCCCACAATAATAAAATGCCCCATCTACTTTTTTGTAAGATTTTTTAATAAGTGACTTTGCAGATTCAAAACATTCTCTCCCCCGGACTACTATAGGGATTAATGTGGACATTGAACTCAATTTTGAGTAAAAATATCGCTGTAATGAGAACCTAAAAAACAACATCAAACAAACAAACAAACATACAAACCACACCACTAACAACAAAAGTACAGACAGACCCTAAACTGATACATCCCATTTCAAATAGTTCAGCACTCTCACAGATACAGAAATTGTTCACCCAAATGAAGTATTCAGTCCTTATAAATTTTTCCTTTTCTGCCGGCCCAATAGGGGTAAATTAATGAAATTTTCGATCAATGCATTACTGTACATCTTTCAACCAATTTATTTCGGAAGAGTGAAAGATTTAAAATGCAGGTCAGGAAGCCATCCAGAACATCTTTCATCTAAAACTCATGAAAGGCCCTACTTTTGTTGATCTGGGATAGAATTTAAGTTTGTCAGATCATTGCTTATCAAATTGTAATGTCTTTCATCTTCTACACTGTTATTTTTTTGCTTCTCAAGACCTTACATGTACTCAGTCTTCAAAAGGAAGAAGAAGGATATCTGAATTAAGGTCCTCTCCTATGCAGGAACATAAAGAAATTCAATTAGTGATTGGGAAAGATTACTGGAAATACTGCTAAAGAGATCACATAACTATTCGCTAATATGGCAAGGGCTGTCTGAAAACATTCATTGTGGGCTTTTTTTCAACTTGAGTAGCATATTTAGCAAAACTCTGAATCATAACTCCCATGGGGAGTGGGTTAACTACTGTCCAGAAACCTTTCGGATGTGTTTAGTACAATGACAAAACATGCTTTGCATAATAAAAAACGGAAGCTAAAAGTTCTGCTTCTATTTCACTGGCATATTGACAAAGAAATTTCCAGAACCCCAGAGAAAATTGATGTAATTCCACGTAATTTGGTAATTTTTTATTAATATACCATAAGCAGGTAACCAAGAGTGATTACAGATATAGGTATCCTATAATAGCTGTTGTACTGCAAATTTGCATGATTTTTCCTTTTTTTCATTAGTCAGTAAGAGATTAATTATATTTTTCCTTCAGGAAACATATTTGTCTTCATTAATTGAAACATAAGACTTGGACTTTTGTCCTTTTAGCTTTATTTCAAAGTAGAAACAATCTAAGAGTCTTTGTTCTTGTAGGAACTGATAATGACCTTCAACATGTAGCAGAATAATTCCCTTTCCATTTAAAAGACTTTCGGAGATCTTTCAGTAGGAGCTGATGATATCTGTTGATAAAATCAGTCAACAGTAATTCATCAGGGAAATCTATGTCTTTGTCATTTAAAATTCCTCTCACTGGTTCACATATCAACATCCAAAAACTGTCATGGTTTCACTGCAGATATTGTTTAAACAATGAAGATATTATTAAGTTATCTGTATCACCTGATTACTAAGAAAAAAACCCCAAACAAGCCCAAAGCACAAACCCCAAATTACAGACTTCTAGGAAAATAGAAGGTCAGCATGTGGTCAAGATTGTGTATACAGTCTGTTGGAACAAGGCAAAATTAGAACTGAGATTAAAATGCTTGAAGTAGGGAGTACTGAAATTTTCTGTATTTCTTTTTATTTTTGACAATATATTTTAGAAGACTAAAAAAAATGAAGGCTAATTATTTTTTGGTGTAGCAGTATTCCCCTGGATAGAGTAGTTATTTGTAACTGCCTACCCCTTTAGTGACATTGCTATGATGCTTACTAACTTCACTTAAGGCTTTCAGCTGTATAATGTACCTGTCTAACACACTTTTCACTGGCAAAGCCCGAATCTTATAGCAGTGCTGTAGCTGAGAGTGCCTAAAATAGTGATGGCCATCACACATTACACATGATCTAGAGCATTCAACACGAGATGTTTGTCTTGTGGAAGGAGCAGAGGGTCATCTCTGACTCACGTATTTTGCTCTAGTAGCTATGTTTGTTATTCTCAGGAACACTGTTTCAGAGAATGAACTGAAATAATTCAGTGTAAAAACTAGTAAAATTTAAACCACTGGTAGAATTGAAATATCAGATGTATTGCAGGCTTAAGAGTTATGACACCTGGACTCTTTCATTTTACTGCTTCCTAAGCTCCAATGTAGATGCCTATGGTCTCTGTAGGAGAACAAGATTTTTCTTAAGCTAGGTGTTAAATACAGGCATATTAATATCTATTAACTGGAAGATGAAAATATCAAATGATGTTGTATCCTAAAGGAACTGTTTCAGACAAATTATCACTTTCTTTAAACCACTTCACTACATGCAAGACTGTAATGGCATGTCCATGGGGCTTTCATGAACAGACCTATTTAATTCTGACAAAATTCAGGTATCCCTGCATGATTCCAGAGTAGTTACCATTTCAGAAAGAGGGAAGATTAGGCCAATTATATGGATTTTTTACTTTCAAAATTTATGTAACACTTTGTGGATAGCAAGACTGATAGTGAGAATATAATTAGGACTCTATAACAGTGATTATCAAACTCAATAAAGTGCAATTTTAACAAGTAGTAGCAGTGCTGACCATTAAATATGGATGATAAGATGCTAAATTGGTATCCCATTTTTTGAGTCTAATTTACATTGTGTATAAAAATCAGGCTGTATTATTACAAATTTTTGCAAAAAGGAGACACTAAAACTATGCATTCTGAATAGGAAAGTAACCGACCTCATAGCCGCTAATTTCACTTTATTTTGAATTTTGAAAATTAGTGGAGCAGTACTGAAAAACAAGTAACTTTCTTTTGGATGTAAAAATTTATAGGCACCAGAAACTAAGATTTGAAAGTTTTGACCTTAGTTTTTATCTGTCTTCAATGGAATTTATATCACACAGTAGCTTCTGGCTATATTTAATCTTTTTAAGGAATTGCTTCTGACTGCAAATCTAATGAGATTATGTTGGGTTGTGATTTTTTTTAAGCATTATGCAAAGTTATCCTTAACTAAGACTGAAAAATTCCAAAGGTTACTGCTTTTTATTCATTTTAAATCATTACAGTGGACTGATAATAAAAAATATCAGAGGGATTTATTTTTTAATTATAGAAATGAACTATGGTGTCTTGTATTTGTAGGAGTGTGATTAATTAATCCTACATTCTCTTGTATCCTGACACTTGCAGATTTTTCCCGAACTCTTTGCTCAGTTTGGACTGGTGAGGGGATCTTGAATCCCATGTTTGGTTTCACCATGAAAAAGACATTGAGGTACTGAAGCTCATTCAAAGAAGAACAATAAAGCTGGTGAAGGGTCTGAGGCACAAGTCTTATGAGGAGCAGCTGAGGCAGCTGGGGTTGTTTAGCCTGGAGAAAAGGAGGCTCTTTGACTAGAGACCTTATGACTCCCTACAACAACCCAAAAAGAGCTGGTAGTGATGTGGGCATCTGTCTCTTTTTCCCAAATAGAAAGCAACAGGGCAAGGGAAAATTATCCCAAGATGCTTCAAAAGAGCTTTAGATCATACATGAGGAGAAATTTCTTAATAAAAAGGTTTGTCAAGCACTGGAACAGGCTGCCCAGGGATGTGCTTGACTCACCATCCCTGGTGGTATTTAAGAGGCATGTATATGTGGTGCTGAGAGGCTTGTTTTAGTGGTGGGCTTGGCAGTGCTGAGTTTACATTTGGCTGCAATAATCATAAGGGTATTTTCCAGCCTAAAAGATACTATAATTTTATCTTCACTTTCAGAATGTATTTATGATAATGAGGAATAAATAAGCAGAATCCAATCTGAAGCTATCAGGTAGCCTTACTGTTACCTGAAAATATTTCTTCCACTGATTTTGGTGAATTATTGTTATTGTTATTTATATATATTAATGTTGGATACTAAAAGACCAACTTCGAATCGTGTTACATTGTTCTCACTGTGCTATGTAAGGTTCAGTACACCTCAACATAATTTTTAGGTATAGAGCAAGCAAGCTGTCACAAATGCTTTGATTACTCAGGGAAAAGGAAAGACGTTGGTGTCTTTGAAAACTATCAGAAAAAGACTTCCATCTATTTAACTTTCAGGCTTGGGTTAACATATGAGGATTCACTTTCTAGAAATGTGCAAAAATTTCTGCCTATTCCAATATACCATACAGGAACGTTATAATTAGTGAGACCTGCATCATTTTGGGTAGCTGAATGTTGGTATAGCAGATTGGTAATTTTCTGAGGAGTTTAAAGTCAATACATATTAGGATTGGAAAAAGTCTATAATAGATGAAAAATAATAATTTTATAGGAAATTTCATCTCAATTCAGTTCTGCAGAGAAAATGGGAAGCTTAATTAGAAATTAGTAATCTAAACATAGGAATGAAGTAAAAATTGTTTTGGGAGGACAGCACAAGAGTATGGACAATGATACTGATTCTGCCACTGGACTTATTATCAGGAAAATACAGAGGGATAGAGTAAGACATGACAGAAAAAAAAATCCCCCACAGTGTAACCCAAGGCATCTTTGTAGAATGTTCTTGTTTCCATGCTTTAAGCTGCTCCTACCTGATGATGTTACCATTTGGCTATCTCCACAGTTCTACCCTAGACTATTAGCACTTAAGATGAAAAATCTAGGCCCTACTACCTCCTTTTGAATATATTGTTTGTCTCTATCTTTTCTCTCTGCCTCAAATCATGTCTGATTATGGCTAGTTTCCCTGGTATTTAGATATTACTGAATACATTAATGAAAGAAACCATAGAGATACTTAATTATCTACACAGCAGGTGTCCAATGAAGAAACTTAATTCTAACCTTTTCCTCTGTGATAAGATAATTAGTTGGGTCTAATTGCTGCCAATATATATGTTCACTGATTGTGGTCTAAAGCCTGTTTCTGTGAAAAGAAAAAAAGAAGATCAAAATAAAAACAGAATGAAAAATGCAAATCTCTTCTATAACACTACAGGAGCACTGTTTCTTGCTTCTAAACAGAGACATTTCTTAAAGAAAAGAGAACAAAATCCAACAAATTCTACCCATTTTTATTGTGAAATAATAATAAATTTCACTACCTGGATTAAAAATCCTAGCTATGAATACACATTTTTATGCATTAAATTTATAACTAAGGAAAAGCAGGTTGTTGGTGTTCCCACTAAGTATTATATTCAAGTAGGGGAAAAAACGCAAAAAAAACAAACAATACCACAAAAATTTTGGGAGCAAGTGACCCTATGACCCCACACACTGGTGAGGAGTGGGGAAAGTAGAAAAGCATGTGGGTATTACTTGTGATGATGAGATAAATACAAGATCTGCAAATCAATCATCAGTGACATTGTTTATGATACTAGAATAACTTCTTATGTTTTGATCTCATTATTAAACATTAAGAGGTTGACATAGTTCACAAAGAAGTTTTGAAAAAGTTTGCATTGATTATGTAGGCATTCAGCCAGATTCTATTTGTAATGATAAAGCAAAAGCCAAACATTTCTTTGCAGTGATGTTTGAGATTCTGTGTGTGAGGGGACAAAATTTACCATTGTTTAGTGTTCATACTCATGAGGTTTTATAGTAAACCAGGGAAAATATTGATAAGAAAAAACAAAAGAACCCAGGAAATTTACTTTTTGCAATGTGGTTTTGCGGCTGGAGAATTGATTGTGAACGGAATACCCTGGGCACAGATTTGCGCAGTTTGTGGGGCTCTGGGAATAACAGAGATCAAATACAGGCTTATTTTGGAACAGATGTGATGAAAAAATTTCATTATCTTGAGTTGGCTTGCCAGTAACCTTTAAAAATGCAGTATTTTCAGCCAAGAACCCTTTTTTAGGACCTCTCTTAAATCCATCATGTTGAATGGACGAAGGGCCATGGTCAGCACCTTTAGAAGCTGTTCAGACCTCTGCAAGACCGAACCTCTATTTTCCATTGTCTTGTTTTCCATCCACATTTGACACAAAGTGGCAGCGCAAAGGTTGGATTCTCTTTTTTTTTCGGCCTTTATCAGAAGGGGCTCCTTTTCCTGTGCTCTTTTTCTTCAACAGTCTTTGCTGATGGTAGAGCACCTTAAAGTGAAAGTCAATTTTTTTTTTGTTTTGTTTTAATATGATTAATGATACGAGAAGGCAGCTCTAAAGTTGACAGCATAAAAATTCTAAAAGAATTTAATATTATTTTTCTGGCAGAAGTAATTGTTAAAAGTGAATAAGCATACCTAAAAATACCTTAAAATAATTTGAATACTGATAGGAAAATGCTAAAAACTAAATTGTTACCATAAGCAACATCTAAAAAGAGTCATTTTTCAACAATTCTCTCAGAAATAAATTCAGAATTTTTACTCATGAGATGTACAGGTACAAAGTAGGAAGAACACTGAAATAACATTGAAATACACTGTTGGAGAGAGATGAGAAGATTTATAGTTAGACTCCAGTCTTCCAAACAGTAAGTATGAGCTCAGCTTAATGTTAGTACCACCTTTTTTAGTCTGATAGTTCCTCAGGAAGTTTTCATGCAGTATATCCTGTCTTCTGAGTTCATAGACATGTTTAGTGGTGACCCAGAAACTGAGTAAAACTCAGTTGGTTTTGTTGTTTTTCAAATAAATGTGCATGAGAGTTTTTAAACTTGGATGCATGTATTTTTAATATGTTAATATATAAATACTTATATATCTTTACAGGCTTCTACTGTTCTGAAAGTTAGTTGGTCTCAAGCACACTAGTTGAATACCAAATAGAAATATTTGCGTTTATTAAAATTATTGATCCTGAATACTAAGAAGTCATTTTTGACTCAAGAGACGTTTAATGTCAATAAAGCAAAGTCGTACTTTGCACCCATACTCTGATCTTTGAATAAATATTAGGCTTGAAATTTCTAGTGCTAGTCATTCCTTGCATGGACAGAAACATAAGAAACTTCATTAGCTAGAGGCAAAGGATAAAAAAACCCAAATTTGCTTTAGTTGTTTCAAAAACAATGTTTAGGTCTGGTTAAAATAAATGTAGAGCTAGAATACATCAGGACTGAGCATTGTTTAAAAGTACTGCCACAGAATTATTGCCATTAAGTACTAATTGACTACTTGACTTCTTGGCTACTTCCCCTATTCATATTCATGTAATATCTGCAATCTAACCAGGCAAGGTCCAGGTTTAGTCCGTAAGTTTGTACACAGTAGTATAAACAGAACTGAATGTAAAGCACAGAGATCAGCTGAAAGCTGAGGTATGTCCCAGCAGGTTTACCCAGGCACATTCAGATATCAAAACTTTTAACACACCTTTGGAAAAATGAGAGAATACTGAGTCTCTAGGAGCTGGTAGAATGCCAATACCTGCAAAATTACTGGTGGAGCTCAGAACAGCACTGGCCTTTTCTGCACTCTGTATGACATTGTTACAGCGTTTGGACTAGTTGTCTCAAAGACGAGCAAATCACTGCTGCTGTCGACAAAATGTGGGATTAGTTTCAGAAAGTGGAGTCAGCTGCTTTGCCTGCTCTTAGAAGAGTAAGGAAGGCACAAAAAAGAGGTGGTAATCTAAATTTGCTAAAATCAGTGGAATTACTTATTTAAAATTAAACATATGCTTGCGACTTGCCAAGATGGGGACATATATTCTTGATTTATGACCTTTATTTTATTGCAATCAGTGTTCTCATTAACATTTATCAGAGAACACATCCATCTCATTTGACCATTGCCCCATTTTCTCAGTGTCCCATCATCATATTTGCTAAATGAGGAAATAGATGTTTAATGCACAATAATGTACCATTAATAAATGCAGTCTGTTTAAGCATATGCCTAATTCACCCAGGGAAATTGAGCCACTCAGTTACTAAATAAAAGAAGGATAATAATATTATCATTTATTATTTGTGTAATGATTTTGAGCTATGTATATAGCTTGCAGAGACTGACAGAGAAATGCAGGTTTTGAAGCGCATTTTTACATATGAGAGTATGGAAATTAGGCCACAGAACAAGCAAAATCCCTAATTTCTGCTGGAACACTCTTAAAATATCTCTAAATGTTTCCTTTTTATTTCTTTTTTTTTTTTAATTGCAAATATTATTATTGATAGTTTTTTTTTAGTAAAGGTATATAAGCATCAAAACACATTTCATTTTTCTTGTAAACAATATATAGAACATTTATTGCTCTTTAAAACTTGAAAGGGAACCTTCATTCATTGTACATTATTTGGTAACCAAATCCTATGACAATACTCCCCACTGAGAAGTAAAGGTTGACAGTGGAGGCTAACAAAACCACATTTAAAATTCATCTCTCTGACCAGATAAATTCTAACCCCACATTTTAATTGAGCTTAATGAGGTTTCACACTGTTTATATGCTCTGGCTCTATCACTGTAATTAGCACCAAGGCATTACTCACTCTTGTCTTCATAAGACTTTCATTTTAGCCTTTTTAAGAGGTCCTGCTACTTTTTTTTGCTTCATTGCTTTGCTTTATTGAACATTATATGACATAGTAAGCAATTAAGTATATTTGTGAAAGAAATTAAATCACAAAAAGGGCATTAATGGTCAGGCTTAAATTCATAAAAGTAGAGAAACTGACATTAAGGTTGAAATCATACCTGTTTTACCTCCTTATGCCTAAGAATGACAGCTTTTATAATACTCAAGTTCAATATACTGTGTAGTATTCAAGTTCATCTATTCTTTTTGTCTCCATAGCTGTATTCCTCCAATGCGGAGAAAAAAATGATAATATTTACCCTATAATTGAATGTTTCCTCTCATTGCGAGTTTTTCAAGAGCTCAGTGTTTTACTTATAATTTTAGCTTTTTAAAAAAACGTTATGAGAGTCTATATATGCAAATGCATCTAAGTAGCTTCTATTTAAACTATAATTCAAATATTTTGATCAATGTATTTTTATATGATCATTAAAATTTCTCAAAGATATTTAGTCACAAAAAAACCCATTTATAATGGGCATAAGAAATGTCCTCAAGAACACCCCCATGCAGACATTACAAATTTATCTTTTTGAAATGTTCCTTAAATTCTACACTCAAAAAATTGTTTTAAGTGATGTGAAAGTAGAAATTATCTTCTACTGCACATTAGCAGAAGAATGACTTTTCAAGAAACTGAGTTAACTTATACCAAGGAGATCTGCCTCACTGTATCTTGCCTTGAATAGGAGAATTGCCAGAAAAATTGCATCCTGTCCTAAATTAAATCACTTTTAAAGGTGAAAAAAAGATTGTCTACAGGAACAAATATACAAAATCTTTTCATTTAAAGTACAAGGCTATGTATATTTATAGGCAGCTTATATTCAAAAGCATGCTCCAGCAAATTTCTTGACAATTGTAACAAAAATTTTATGCATTAAAATGTCTTGTAAATGCATTTAGCTAAGATGAATCTTTATTCTTATTTGCAGGTAAATTCCCAACAATAATAAAATAGTGTGAAAGGGTAATTTAATTGAAGAAATTATTTTCTTATTTATGACCTTTATTTAATTCCAGAATAGGCTGAAATAGAGTTCCATATTAGTTCAAATATTCTGAGAACTGGATCTTTCAGAATTCCCCTCTATTCGATAGTCTTTAGGACTATTCACTGATCTTACACAAATAAACTATTTTCAGGGAATACTGGCCCCCAAAAATCTGAGAAAGATAAATTGAAGATTAGAAAAGAAACAAGAAAAAAGAAAGTACAGAAGAACTTATGACCATGAAGAACATTAGAGTAATACAGCAAAACTGAACAACGATAAAGTATAACTTTTTAATGTGAGCCTGCTATCATTAGAGAAAAGTAATATTGTCTCAAGAAAAAATCATGTCAGATTTTACAAAGAAAGGAATGATTACTTTCAACTTTCTACGGTAATTTGAAATAATGTGTAATTAGATCAACCACAAATAGTTTTAAGTATGTTAATAGTTTTGATTTTGTTCTTGGAAGAACAAGAACTTGAACTTTCCCTCCCTACTGCAACTGTAGATTGGAATGAAGGAATCTAACTTGCTCTGCAACAGATGTATAATTTTTTGCTAGTTAATTTCTTGCAATAGAACTTGGGCAGAAAAGAACAATCTCTTTCCAAAAAACCACTTTTCCTATATCACATTTCTATTATGCAATGACAGCAAATATCTCACCTCAACTCTCTGAATGTGACACTCACTCTGTGAAGGAAAGAAATTGTCACTGTGACAAGAGAGTCATTGAGTATCAGTGACAGAAGTTTAGAATAAATATTTATTTCCTCAACCTTCTTCCTAGACATCTCAATGTTTCCTTAAGCATCAATGAATATACATAAGGAAAATCTAAAAATTCATTAAATAGCAAAGAAGGGAATACAGCCATGAAAAAAATATATTGAATAACATTTTCTTCTTTTTTTTCTTCATTTAATGCTGTCTGACTAGTTCCAGGACAGGTTATTCAAAGTACTTGATCAAATGAAGGATTGATTAGTAACAGAAATTTTTATTTTGCAATCAACAATTAGCTTTTGCAGTCATACATCAAAAGATCATATATATGTTCATGTTACACTGTATCTAGTCACAGATAAAAGGACTCTTGTGAGGTCTATTCTGACTAGCCAGTTCAAAATAGGCAGGATTAATGCTTCTTGTCAATTAAATGCTTCTTCACTTAGAAATCCTCTATGGAGCAATGCAGTCTCTCTCCTTTTTTTGATATTTGTGTCCCATGTCAAGGCTAACAGTAAAACCATCATGCAGATGGCAGAGAACATTTTGTGGTATTAGGTATTAATTAAGCAAATTATTTAAAGCCAGAAAATAAGCTTTACAATGTGGAACCTAAATTCCTAAAATATTCCTTTCACTAAAGATAACATTGAGAATTGCTTGCTCTTCATAGACAAAGTGATATTATACCAGTGTGGTAGAACATTGCTGACATAAGCAAAACTAGATTAAGATATTGGAAGTTGAAATGAGAAAAAAAATCAATCTTGAAATAAGGTGTATTTTCCTAGCTGTGATGGTAATTAAACACTGAAAAAAGTTCCCCAGGATGCAATGGACCAACTGGTGCCTGCAGTCTTTGAAATGAGCTGAGCTGTCCTTAAACATATAATGATTTCCTCAAGCTTTTCAGAAAAACATTATGCATGATATTGTAGTGGTGTGTTTTTAGTTTTATTAGTTCCATGTATGTATTTGTTCCATACTTTCATGTTGTTTGAATAAGTTATAATGGCTTGTTCTTTGTCCCCCCATGTTTAACCCTCTCATGGTTTACCCCAGTTACTGTTATTTGTCCACTATTATGTTTTGTAAACCCCGGGTCCTGACAATCACTTTGGAGCCTCTCCCTGGGTCTAGAAAGTTACAGTGAGGGCATGGAGTGATTGGGTAGGATCCCTGTGGTTCCCTCCCTTGTCTCTTTGATTTGTTCTACTGTCTGTCTTTTATGTGCAGAGCCACTCCCGGATTTATCTCTGTTGGATCCACACTGTACCCTTCCCCTTGTTCCTCCCCTGCATTTAAGGTGCTGCACAGAGATGATCTGCGCTCTCTTGGGCAGACTCTCTGGTGGTGAGGTGGTCCCTCATGGACATCAATAAACCCCAGTTGCTGTTCATACATCAGAGTTCTTCCTTCATTCCTCGTCACTGCTCATGCTGCCACTGTGGCAAGGCCCCACAGGATTGGGAAGGTATCCCTGGATACTGGACTGTACCTTGCACTGAGGCCGGTGTCAGAGCTGGCCTGGCAAGGCGGGACAAGGCTCCCGAGACACCACAACCACCGCATGATATGAACTTGAAAAGAAACTGCTAGAGCTGAGTGTTCAGAATGGCCATCTCTGTCACCGAAATTTGTGATGGCATAAGGGTGTTGTTCATGTTTTTCTTATTCACATTTGAGGAGATCAAGATAGTAAGTTTTGTCCTTAATATTTGCAACTCTGTGTAAGAGAATGACTACAAACTAATTTCAAATAATATGTTTTGAGGTTATGTTCTCCCATCCTCTCTTCTCCCTTCAGACTTGAAAACTGACAGAGGAAATTTTCATATTTTTCAACTTTCTACTATGAACATAAGATGTAGGTTATATAATGTGACATCGAGAAAGAGCAGACCTTTTCCCTTAGTAGTACACAGGCTCTTATCTGACCACTGACTAATCTATCTTGCCTACCAGCTTAAGCACAAAACCAGATATTTTGCGTTGGAAAAACATTTTTCGCTTTCTTTGCAGATGCAAATCAAAATGGACTTTTCTTGAAGTGTTCATCTCTATATGCATGGAGGTATGGTTTAGCTAGTAGGATAACACAGGCATTCATATCACAATCCTGGTATGTTTTATGTAATCAAAATTTTTTCTCTTTTTGTAACCTCCTACACTGAAACCAAGATAATGATATTTTTGTTTCTCATGCTCCCTTCCTGAAACACAAAGTTTACTTCCCTCATAACTGAAAGGCTATTCTACTAATGAAGTACCATTCTTTTGTAGAATATTTGGGTGAAACTTCGTGGAAAGGGTCATAGAAAAACCAAGCTGAATTATTTTTGTATCACATCACACCTGGGAAAACATGGAAAAAAAATTTATCAGTTCAGCTCTTAAAAATGTGTAATCCTATAAATTATGTGAACTCATTTATGTGCCATTTGCATACATAACGGAAGCTAATCTTACATTTAAATATTTAGGTGGGTAAAAACCAGTTAAAAAAAAAACTGTGAAAATTAAGGATCAATTTAGTGGACTGGCAGAATACTATAAATATTTTCAAAAATATTTTGTGTCATTTACGTTTGGATTGTTCCATTTGAAACATCTCCAGAAATCCATGGAATCATAAAGCCACTGTTTAAACGATCTAGCAGTAAGAACACTGGTAGTGTTACGATCCTTGTGATTAATTAGGCCTGTTTTATGAGAATCTTTCTTTACATGAACAAAACAGACTGAGTTCAGTCTACATGTTTTCTCTGTAATAGAGGAAAAGATCCAAAACGTTCTATCTGGATTTTTCCTGGAATAAAAAATTATCTGGGCTGTGGGGTTGCAGGATTTTGTTGTAACAGTTTAAATAAGTTTAGTATAGTTTTAGTTACCCCATATGGGCCCCTTGTCTTGGAGTTTTCTTTTATCATAAGTTGATAAGGATTTCTATGCCTCTCTGGTCTTTGCCCAGAGACTGTTTCCTATTGGTCCTCTCCCCATGATGATCCCTGCCCATCCTCTCCAATGTATCCTTCTTCCCTCTGTCCATCACTGAGTCCTTATCTCCAAGGTCCAGAACCTTCAAGGAGATGTGGCCTGCAGTTGGCAGATTCCCCTGAGACCCCTCCCCAAATTACCTTTGATTTGTTAGTAGTTAGGTAATTCAGTTGGCATTTGTTGCTTTGCTTTGTTTTATTGGTTATAATTTGTACCCACCCCTTGAACCTGTCCTGGACAAAACACCCCTGCAGCCCAGGTCCAGGGTCTCTCCTGAGGTGTCTCTCCTGAGGCACCGGGCCTGAGGTAAGGGGTTCCCCTGTGACCCCCAAATAAACCTCTGTTCCCCAAACCTCCGAGAGTCCCCTCTTTCATTTATACCACAGCCATGACAGCGAGAGTCGGGGTGCTGCAGAGCCAAGAACTCACAAATCGGTTCTGTTGTGGCGTGTCAGAGCTACCGGGTGGTCCAGCCGGACACCGGGCTGACCAAAGAGATATGCACCTCAACACTGGGCTGCATAATTCAGTAGAGAAATGGCCCATTCTTTTGGGAAGAGCTCACTCCTTTTCCTTAACACAGTATTTATATAAGCATATAGTTGCATAGTTGCAGATAATTTATAAACGTGTGTAAAGGAATAATCAAAATCAGACGAATAAGTAAATAAATAAATAAAAGTCAAAATAATCAAAAAAGAACAAAGGAGAGGATTAAAAAGGACTAGCAGTCTCAAGAAAAATCAGTTGCTAAAAGATTGTTCTCTAAACAACAGACATGGTTTGTAAATGCTAGTGTCTTCTACAAAAGTTCAAAGCAGAAATATTTTAATCAATCATCCTGCTTTCAGGGACTATAGCAAACAGTTTCTTCAAATTTGTTTAGAATATGTCTGTGATCATTGTTGGCTGCTAGGCAATGTATTTTTAGGAGTTCAGAGCAACAACTGTATAATTTCTTTTCAAGATTAAAAAAAAATAGGAGAAAGTAATAACACAAAAGGTATTGCAGACTCTCTGCACAGGTTTTTATTTTAAAGACAAGAAGAATGAATACCTGCTATGTTTTCAAGCAAATATTGTCAACAAAGTTTTTAGTTCAACTGAAATGACACAAAAATTAGTACAACAATAAACATATTTATAATTGAATATTCTCTAAGATCTTCTTTATATTTTCAATTAATTTGATTACTTTTGTCTTCATTGCCTCCAAATGCTCATAAAATTGAATTATACAAGAGTATGCATTCATAGAAGGCCATATAAATTTACATATGAGGGTACCTTCCCAGAGAAAAGAAATATAGGAAGAAAAGGAAGCCTTGTAATGTCTAGGGTTAATAGGAACATTCATTCAACTCCAATTAGGCCAGCTCTTTCCATTCCCATCCATTTGCCTCCTGTGGCATGTTCCCTGTTTGCCATGTGCCTGAAGGAGTGCCCTGTGTGTCTTGCTTCCCAGGTGCCCTCTGGGACAGAGGTGGCAGATGTTCTGACAATGACCTGCAGGTACACAAAGTTCCATTTCTACCTCCAGTGCAACTTGAAAGAGATTTTTTTTTTTTTTCTGTCGTAACAGAGCTCTTTGGTTTTTTCCCTTCAACTAGTTTTCAGCAGTGGTCTTGGGAGAAGGGGAGAGAGTGCAGCTCTGAGATCTTTTTAACAGAGGGCAGTGACACAGAGAGAGTTACAGTGAAGTGAAATGGAGGTGGGCAGGTGGGTTTGAATGAGCTGAGCTGCTACCTGCTCTAGGAACACATCTCCCTGCTGCTGTTGCTTTAATGTCCTAAGAAGATATCATTGATGACAACTTACCGGCTTTGAATGCCAATGAGTATAGATATTCAAAATCAATATTGTTTCTTCAGAGGCAGACAAATTAGGACTAAATGCAGACATCTACTTTTAGGGAAAGGATCTGTATTTGGAGATATACCTTTTTCTCAAAGAAACTGCTAGCTAGGTATCCTAAAGAGTGTTCTTCTTATGTAATGCAAACTGATAGTAAAGGATTATCACATACATATCTGAAATATCAGGAAAAAATATTGAAAGCATTAAAACGTTGAAAGTTTTCCACTTGGAAAAGCAGACAAGTGATTCAAAGATTCTTGAACTCCCTACACTTTTTGTTCCAGGATGAAAGGTTTTTTTGTGGATAATGTAATACATTTATCTCTATCACCCAAGAGCAGAACATCCCATATATTGAAGTGAGATATGTAAATCACACAGGCCTTTGGAAAAAGAAAAAAACTTTTTTTTCTCCTGAGAGCAAGGTAATTTGATTCAATTTTTTTCACTAAAATCACAGGAGTGATGAGACAGGAATTTACTTACTTTAAATACATTTCAAACCTTAGGTTTTAACATTTTTTTTCTTGGCAAGAAAAAGGAGAGAAGGTATGATTGCTTACTTTGAAAAGCAGATTTTTTTTTTTCCTCATCAATAAACATTTCATTTGAGTTTTTGGTTATGCTGTTACTACATCATCTGCTCAGGTAAATGTTAGATACTCCAGAAAATTAAGGTCTTTGAGAAAGATAAAAATATCTCACCTGGCACTTTTATTTCACAGAAAATCAGTGTTTGTAATAAGGATTCAGTCTGAATTTTGTTGATCCTCCCCACTGCATGGATTAGTATTTGCATTTTCATTTGCTTTTTCTGAGAGCTTTTTCTTTGAGAATATATTCATATTCTGAACACTAGTGTTATATTTCAGAGTAATATGTATAGTAGAACTGCCCTCATATACAAGTGTCTGCACTTCTTTCTTCTGCTTTTCATGCTTTAATGAGAGAGTGAAAACAGAACAAAATGTCATACATTTATATACTTGAGAATTTTCCCTTCTTATTTTTATATATAAAGTGGATTTTTATAACTAGATACTACATAGGTCATGCCTCAGTAACTTTTTTATTTGTCTGGCAACTTTGATATCCCTTTGATATACTCTGTTGATGGGCAATGATTTATTTTTATTTTCTTATATTACTTGCAGTAGACTTCACTGGACTGACTACTGTATCCATTTTTTGTGTCACTTACTGATTGTGAAATTAAGAGAACAATGCTGGTGGGATTCACCTGATTATAGCCTAATTATCTACAAGATACAAGTCTACCATTAAAACAATAATTTAGATTATGCTTGTTATAAGTGAAGAGAAATATAGCCCATTTAGCCAATCTGGTTTAAAAGTCAGTCCATTGACAATGTGAACATGCCTTTCACGGAAGTAACTTGGCTGGACAGCTTGCAAATAAGCAACATTTAGAAATATTGCCTATCTAACAGAAATGCATATGGTTTGTTAGATTTCAGCCTAATGAAGTGTTAATCTAGATGGGAATAAGGAAATCTGAAAATCAGAAACTAGAGGGACCAGCTCAGAAGATATCTATCTTCCATACAACAACAGTTAAGTGAAGTGATTGATCCTATATCAATCGTTTCATGAGAGGTGCTCACTACTTAACTTCCTCACTGCCTACATGCCTTCATTGCACTTAAGTTATGAGAAGCATTCTTCAGCGTAACTTCTTTGAAGATCTCTCACTAGGTTAGCAAGCCTGTTTCTAAATATACTCATGTGCCACCTGGTCAGACACATTGGTCCTTGTCCAATAGTCCTTGTCAGACTCAGAGTCCCATATAAAAGCCAAAGTCCAGTTTGAAACAAAATCTGTGCAGAATGAATTAATCTACTGGATCCATTTGTTCCTTCTTTCCCCTGTCATAACATTATTGACATATATCACAGAGCTGCCACTCGTCAGTCCAAAAGCTATGAAATCACTCTTGATGACACCTCATGTCCTCTCTGACAGCGCAACTTGTGCACGTCAGAGCTAAGCAGCAAGGGGCAATGCTTCAAGAGCCAGACAGATCTTGGGTCTTCATGCAACATCCTAGGTCTGAGCTCCCCACAAGCATCTGATCTCCCAACGCACATTAGACAAGTTGGTGTCTGGTTTGCTGTACTCCTGGAGGATGGTCCCAGTGAGTTTCATCTGGATTTTTCTCTTTATGTGTTCACTTAGTGGAGGCTTTTCTGACTCTGATGCCTGCTGCTGCAGGTCTTGTCTACACCCATCAATTTCTATTGTACTGTACAAGTCCTGAAGCATAGAGCTGCAACTAGAAAAGGATCCTTCATGCTCCTAAAAGTTTCAAGTTCCCAGACAACTCTATTTTGGGAGTCTGCATCCACTGCTATTTTTGGAAAAAGTATTTTTTGTATGCCTCCTTCCTTATACCACAAACTCAGGATCCTGCCCCAGCAGACTCTTTGTGAAGACCCTATAATTTTTTTTAGTCTTCCCAGTTGGTGTATGATCCTTCCATCTCTTCTTCCAGCTACTCTCCATGGCAATTCAGCAGTGTAGTCAGAGCACATCCTCCTTGTGTGAGGCCATGCAGCACCAGGAACTCAAGATCTGCAATAACATATTCTCTCTGGATCTCTATCTGGGTCAAGCCCTCTGACAGATCAAGGTAGATTTTTGCCCAGAGATTATGCTCTGAATAACTTTGACATGACCTTTGCATGACCCCACACAGTCTTGAGGAGAGTGTCTGGACTCCTCTCCACCCCTGTTGAGCTAACTATTGCAAGAATGACAGTGTGCTTTAGCTGCTTTTGCTGTCCTTTGCACTCTTATATAAAGATTGTGACTGCTGATAGCAACCCCACTGAGCAAAAAAAATTGGTTGTCAGACACTATAACTCTCTGAAATCCTTTCCTCCAAGGGAAATTGCTACAACTTCTCCAGTAAGATTGTCACCTCTTGTATTTCAAAATAATTGTGATAGAGAATGGTTCTCCCAGCCATGAGCAATATCATAAGTTTGAATTAAATATTCTGTGCAAAGCAAACCCTCAAGTGATATTCCCTAAGAGAGGATAATAATAGTATGGATAATAAGCAACAAGATTTATCCTAAAACTCTGTTTCTGGGTGATATATTTTAGGGGTTAAAGGGGTAGTGCTAGGTTGACGGTTGGACTTGATAAACTTAAATGTTTCTTCCTACCCTGATGACTCTATGATTCTATGAAAACAAAATGTGTCATATTTTGAAACTTATCTGACATCTTAGAATCATGCTTTTGAGATGCTCTTAGTGGCAATTCAATTAAAACGTATTTTTGATGTGAATGTAAGATTTTGTTTACCTAAAAATGAAAAAAATCCAAAACTTACCTTTGCTGCTAGTTTCTTAATGGTACATCAATTAGTGGTTGAAGTGGTTGAGGAGTTTTAGTCATAGTTATGATGTTCTTTATGAGGTTTGTGTCTCTGTGTTTTATTTTTCTTTTTCTGTGTCACCTTTTATTGCCTTTGAACTGAAATGATTTTTCACCTGATTACTTTAATGAAACAGATGTTTTCACTTTCTGCATGTTTTTGAAGAGATTTTTCAGTTTTAGATACTGTAATTGCCATGAGGTATTAGTGTACCCTCTAAAACTCTTAATCAGTCAGAATAAGTCCATTTGATGCTATCTGTTCAATAATATTGCACCCAAAGTGCAGTAGGGTTGACAAGAAATGTGAAGCAGATGGCAAGTGGTGGTGGTGATGAGGATGAAGAGGTCTAATGGGCTTGGGAAATATTTAGAATACCCACACAATCTTCATGGAAGAAAAAAAAAATATAGCAAGTCACAGTTTACACTTCATTTTTCCCAGCTGTAAGGTATTTCAACAATATTGTGTTTTATCACATAGCAAAAATGGTACTAATTTCCTTGAAAAAAAAAATGCTAAATGACATCACCAAATTTTTGCTTTTCTTACTAGTATTTAAAACATATTTTTTCCGTGAAGTTAATGAATATACATTCTAATGAGTATTAGAAAAAATCCAAAAGAGAATATGAAGCAATCAAATTTTTAAAGGACAACATAGCCAAAACACATAATAAGTGATATCAATTATTATTAAAAATAAATTGTGTGACTTTTAAATAATCTATTGGTATAATGTTTTTCACTGTTGTTTTGAATTTGTAATTCCATTTTGTTAACAGAGCTCATGGTAACTTACATAGAAAGTTCATTGACCCAAAAAGAGAAAAGACTGAAAATATTTATTATGGGAATTTGTTGAGTCAAGCCCCAGAAATTGTCACATGTCATGTTGGAGCTTTCTCACTTACTAAAATATTACCAAATAAGTCAAAAGAAATTTGTGACTATGTTTTCCTGTAGGACATACAAGGATGAACTCCAGTTATGCTAATTAAGGGAAAAAGAAATATCAGATGAATGTTATAACATGCTAACACAAGGTGGAAATAGTATTTTATTCTTTGTCATCACTAAAAACAGTAACAACTCCAAAGAAAGGCACATTTCAAAAGCTAGTTACTTGTTTTTTTAAGAGAAAAGCTGTTTACCTGCTATTCCTGCTTCACAAACAAAATAGGTCTTAGTAAGTCAGAATATGACACAGTTTCATGCTGTAGAATGCATCGTAAACAGACCAATACATTTAAAACCCACACAAACTGTGGGAGTGCATTTTTCAATTTTAAGTTAAATTCATGTTCATGTTCTTTTGCAAAATGATTTGTTTCTTGTACCCTTTTTATTACCCACTTTTGGTTTATCTCTGTTTTCTCCCCAGTGACAGTTCTATGATTGGTTCTGCGTTCTCCCTAAGTTTCCCCTCCAGAGACAGTTAACTGCCCATCACCTGGCAGGTGGCCTCCTGTTCTTGTCCATCAGTTCCGGGTTCTCACCCCACTTCTGGAAGATTCTGAGAGAGGCATCGAGTGATTGGGCAGAATCCTGATTGTCACCTTCTAATGTTCACTGTATGGTTGTTTCATATGTTTGTTTATGATATGAGCCACCTCCCTGTAAATCCTTATTGGTTCCCCCCCTGTGTTACACCCCCAGTTTAAAAGGTCTCACCCGAGGGTCAGTCGAGGTCTTCGGACACACTGACACTCGAGGTGAGGGCTCCACGCTGGAGTACCTATAAACTCATATGACCCAGCAGCTCCGGAGTCCCCGCTTTTTATCCTCCAGCCATCGCCACACAGGTACAGCTGAGCGAAAAAGAGCCCACCAGAGTGTTACTGGTGCCGAGGCTAGCCGGCTTGAGAAACAGGCGCAGTAACAACAAATAACAATGTAATGAAACAATTTCCTACAAATGTAGGATCCAAAGCTCCACTCCACAGAAGGATTTATAACATTATACCCCACTGAAAAATTAACTATATAGAATTCTCTACTACCTTTTAAGCTGCTTTATATTTCTTGAGTGATAACAAGTAGATTGAAACCTGACATGAAGATCCAAGGACTCTCCTGCTAATTTTTTTTTTCTCCCAGTTCTATAATTTTTTAGGCTCCTGTATGTAGCAAACATGCAGATAGGGACAGTGACAAGATGAACAGAGGGGAAATGCGGATATTGTGTTCTATTCAGAAACAGCTAATATATTTTAGGAAAAATTAAATAGTCTTTAGAGAATAGCAGATTCCTAAAACAATTCAGTAGATCCAAAAATATTGGCACTTTTAAAGGAGTGAGGCCAGGGTGAGAATGTTCTTTTTCCAATTACTCAAAAAAAAAAAAGCAAAAGGAAGTAAGCACTTGAGAATATCAGGTTATTTCTTAAGCATGTGTCCGCTAATCTGCTAATGCAAGCGGGGTTCGTGATGGTTCGTTTTAAGGATCTCAGAGCGCAAAAGACACAGCAGGGGACAACTCAGTTTGCTCAATCACAAATGCACCTTTATTTAGTGCCAACAAATGCAATAGTGGGGAGAGAAATTAAGAATAGTAAGAAAGACAGAGAAAGAGGGGAAGGGGATTATAGCTACCAACGTGGAGGAACGAGCCCTCGAGGCTTAAAGATGCCTATAGACACGAACTTCTCCAGTGGGGTAATCACAAAAGTGAGTAGGGGTCTCCAGAGTTTTTATAGGTTGGTCAAGGTGGCAACCAAAGCGAGGGGCACGGAGCCAAAGCGGGAACCACCTGTGTTGAGGTTGGGTGCTCAGGAAGAAGCTGCAAACCGTACCTCTGGTACAGACAGACCAGTTTGGACAAGCAGCCTTGGCTCAGTCCACTGTGACCAGTTCCATTGTTCTTGCACTCCGTTCTCATGGAGATGCATACCAGTCCTCCGAGACTTGGCAAACGTTCCACCTCAGCCAGGCCAGGGGCTGCTTTCAGAGTCTGGGGTCTCAGTCCTCAGTCATTGGAGGATCTCACAGTCGTGAGACATATCACATCCTTGGACAGACTCTGACAGCATGAACAGAAACAAGGAACCTCACTAACCACAGGAAACATTAAACAAGCATCCATCAACATGTATCCAATTTTTTGTGACTGGTCAGAAAATGTGGATGGAATGGATTTAGTAACAGATAAGAGTTGCAATTAAATTTAATCACCTCCAAGGGCCACCTCTCCTCTCAAAAATGTAGAAAAATGAGAATTGTAAGCAATGAATCAGTCATTACTTAATGTTTTCAAATTATGTATACAGCAGCAGAAAAGGAGTTTACAATGTTAAACAAGGTATCTGTGTTGTGATCCACTTCAAGTAGTGTGCTGAAACAAGTATTATCACTCAACTCTGCCTCAAAAATACATATTTAAAATTGACATCTTTCATAGGATATTGCATTTCTGTGAAACTCAGTTTAGACTGACACTGATTTGAGTCCTTATCTATTAAAAAAATTATCCTGTTAAAAACATGGCTGAAGAATAAGGTAGATTTGTGAACTTTCCACAGTTTCTTGATGATCCAGAACATGCAGTCAAATGGTGACATCAGATTTAGTTCCACTTCAGGAAGTTTGAATTCACAGTCCTAGAAAGAACAGGAAGAGCTGAACTATCAGCCCAATATCCATTCTGAACATCTCTTTCTATAGCTTGCACTTTGACATTTATAAAAGCTTGTAAGTAAACTAAGTTTCATCTCCACTTTTTTAAAGAATACATAACTAACTTTCTTGGTCTAATTTTTTTTTTGATACTATTGTATATAATTACCTTTTTACAGTCTTCAGGCACTTTTAAGATGTTAAAATTTCCATTACTACATCTGGCTAGAGCTGAAGACTGGCCTTGCTTGTCTTCAGCATAGTACATGAATATGCCTGAGTAATTTGTGAAATGTTTTATGTATTGACGCTGTGAATTTCAAATTTTCAACACTATAATATTTCTCTTACTTAGTAAAAATGAAAAAAAAACCAATTAATATCTTTACTTTAGGAAAAAGAAGGAAATAAATATTTTAAATAAAAAAGGTAATTTTCTGATGGACTGAAGGAAACAATTTTTCATGCAAAAAACCATTAAAAATAAAATGATGCATTAATAGGCCTGGAAAAGAAGTAACACTGGAGAATACATCTGTCTCTGTGTGTTCTGGGTTTGGCTGGGGTAGAGTTAACTTTCTTCACATTAGCTGGTATGGGGCTGTGTTTTGCATTTGTTATGAAAACATTGATAATGCAGTGTTATGGGATTGTTTTCATTGCTGCTGAGCTGAACTTACACAGGCTCAAAATCTTGACTGTTTCTCATCCCACCCCACCAGCGAGGCTGCACAAGAAGTTATGAGGGAAAACATCTGGGGCAGCTGACCCAACTGACCCAAGGGATATTCCAGACCATATGATGTCATGCTCAGAATATAAATTTGGGGAAAGAAGAAGGAAGAGGAGCTGGGGGAATATTTGGAGCGATGGCATTTGTCTGCCTGAGTCATTGTTGTGTGTGATGGATCCCTGCTTTCCTGGACATGGCTGAACACTGACCTGCTGATGGGAATTAGTGCGTGAATTCCTTATTTTGCTTGCATGTCCAGCTTTTCCTTTACCTTTTAAACTGTTCTTATCTCAATCCACAAATTTTCTCATTTTTACTATTCTGATTCTCTTCTCCATCCCACTGCAGGAATAGAGTGAGTCATTCTGTGGTGTCAAGTTACTGGTTAGGATTAAACCATGACATTGTGGGAAACAAAAGAAATAAAAACTGTGAAGCCTACAGAAGGCAGAAGAACTAGAGAATGTCAAAAACCTTGTAAGTCAAACTTGACTGAATAATATAGTTTCCAAAAACGCTGCCTCTATTACTCTTTCATTTCAGTTTTCCCACAGTGTAGCAATAACCATCATTCAAGTGCCAAACATAATGTCTACTGAAATTATAATGTGGGAATTATGCACAATAGGGATTCACTGCCTATTCTATTATGATGTTTTACTGCTTCTATGAACATAAAAGACATTAAATTCAGTTGTAGAGAGAATATATCCACCCAAAATTCCTCAGAGGAATTTACACACTGAGAAAGTCATCATTCTAGGAAGAAACTCTTGGAGGTGATAACTGTGGTATGTCCAAGTTTTCCTGGAAAGAAACAGTATCACCAGAATTCTGGGAAAGATGCAATACTCCATGCTGCTGTATCAAGCATTACAATTTTGACCACCTTAATGCTCTTTAATGTATGTGTGTTCTATCAAATGTCAATTGTTAGGTAATTTACTCAAAATCCCTACATCATGAATTACTAAGCCAAATGAATTCAGAGTATTTATACAAAAATGATATTTAAATACTCCCATCACTCATTAGAATTCCCCCATGAAAATAATGGGCTATCCCTGACCTATCCCAAAAGACAGAGGAAAAAAAAAGGTTTGGGTTTTGTTCCTCATCATATATACTATGAATAGTATATTTGATTCTACTCAATTCTTCTCCAAACAATAGCCCCCATAATTCTTCAAACAATTGCTATTGTCATGAAAAAGAAGATAAGAAATAGATGACTTTGCTTTGGTGGCAGTAAAAGAATAATTTCTTAGGCATCGTGGAAGACATAACGATAGTGACAAAGTGCGTCTGGATACAGGTCAGCAAAGCTGGGACTTACTTTCAAAAACAGCAACCAGACCCAATCCAGCTCAAAGGCCAGGTCTTGTGGTCAGTCTTACAGTCTTACAGGGCTGAAGATGATGTGGAGAAAGCAATTAATTTTCCAAATTTTTTTCTTGTTTCCTCCTGTTTACTTATTCTGGAATACAAATATTCCACCCCCCCACCTCCCCTTATTTAAGTCTTACAATATACTCTGAAAATCTCATAATGATCATTACATAAGCCTTACAAACTGTAGATTTCATTCCTTACTTATTTGGAACAAGAAATAAATTTTACATTTGTTTTTCTAATATGCAATTTGTAAGTTTCGCATTAGTGTTTATAAGTTAAATCCACAAGAATTTTTATTTTATGTATCCCTACTTAAAACTCAGGATTTAATCTTTTTATGAATATTTGCAACCATTTGTACTATAAATGTCAACATTACATTTTATGGCTATTAAAAAAACTGAAAACACATAAAAATATATTCCTACATAGTGATAGACTCTTCTCATTTAACAGCACTAACTGCTGAAAAACATACACATTCCTACAAGAACATAAACATGCTGTGGCTATACCTAATGACAATGACATCTATTTTATTATGGATATGATTATTCTTATGGTATATGTGAATATAAAGGTGTGTACATATTATATGCAAATAATGTATAGTAATCTGTTGTGTATACACATATTTAAGGATAGATAGCATATATGTACAGTATACTTTTTCTTGTGTGTCTGGTAACTTAATCATGTTTAAAAGCATATTCTAAACATCCACTTTTTGAAAAAAACTCTTAGTTGACTGTACAACTATTTAAATTCAAACAGCATCAATCTTCCCTTAAAATGAAACACAGGAATTAGTCAACAATTTTGATTTTCTGTGCTTCCTTATTACTAGATAAAATTCCTAACAGGATTTGTTCTTGTTTACTGGAAATGATTCAAACTAAAAGTTCTTTAATTTCTAAAAGGAATGTCCCCTAAGAAATGGACATAATCAAGGTAAGGAGCAAAGCACAATAGTGGAGGTATTCTCAGAGGGATCATCCTAATTATCTGTAATTACTGGAACAAGCAGCTATTCAGATGAAACACATAGAAAGTACAGGTACGCCAATAACTTTTTGTTATGTAAATCTTGAATTAAATATATAATTTACAGATGGGAAAGTATAATTTTAATTTATATTTAGATAGGGAAAATGTCATATATAATATATTACCTGAAAAAAGACATTTAATGAAGCAAATTGAGTAGTAAGACTGTGCTTCAATGATGACAGAAACTATAGCAGAAGCATCTGCCACTATAATTTCCAAAGTTAGAACTGGCTGGGATAACCTTCAAATCCTTGCATTCATTTTGTTGTTTTATATTCTTTCAGTTAAATGCACTGCATGAGGCATGTAGTCTACAGATTTTGCCACCTTTTACAAAAAGTGTTTGGGGCAATTAGAACAAATGCTCATAATGGAAATTTAAATGCTGTATTTATCTTGTTTGTACTGTTGTATGCATTTCTTAAAGAAGCAAAATTAATTTAATGTTGAAATATCTTGAATTTTTAACAAGGAATTGATACTGATACTGTTGTGCTATGATATGTAAGGTTAAGAACATATGTCTGCACTGGATATTTTGATTATTGCAGTGACATTTATGGCAACAAAACAAGTGGTAATATACTCTGCAGGATGCTTGAACTGCATCCATGATAAACAAAGACTTCTTAATTTTCTTTATATTCCTTAACACATTTTATTTTCCATTCCTCATCACTGTCACTGTATGTCACTGTAGCTGTGTCATATATATACATACACACATATATATATATATTCTTCTATGCACCAAGTAAAAAAGTCAAAGCAAAAAAACCTATCAAACCTCAAAACAAATGCATATCTAATACATATATTTAAATATTATATATACATTTTTAATTAAATGAAAACTAATGCTCAATTAATGTTCAGTGAAGCCATTCATTGTAGCATTCACCAGATTATCCATCTGATAACCTATTTTACTGACCTCCAGGGCATACTAAAAAATGTGTTTAAACAGGCAATTTTGAAAACATCCCATTACTACTGAGTTTTGTACTGACATAATGTGTTGAGAAATTTTTGTCTACAGTACGTTACTTTTGGTTTTGAACCTGACCATTATGAATACAATTAGCTTGCACTGAAAAATAACAACTTGCAGATTTCTAAAACTAGTGCCATTCCCACTTCTGTTGTTACCCACATTTTTATTTATTAATTCAACCATTGACTGAAGTGTAACCTGTTCACCCAGAGGGTGCTTGGGGATTGGAACAGGCTTCCCAGGGAATAAGTCCCAGTACCAAACTTGCAGGGTTTAAAGAGTTTGGAAAAGCCCTCAAGCACATGGTGTGAGTCTTTGGGGTTATCCTGGCAAGGGCCAGGAGTTGGACTCAATGGTCCTTATTGATTCCTTCCAAATCAGAATATCCTGTAATTCTATGATTTTAAGAGTGTTTCAAATAGTTCTAAATTCAAAAGGAATCTGCTTTAGAATGCCATCTCATGCATCTTGTAAAGAGATTTCTCAATATTTGATTAAAGTGCAAAGGTTTGTGCAAGGGACAGTCTTCCTATTCAGAAACATGCACATCAACCTTGCTGAAAACTGTTAAAAGAGAAAACCACCGAATATAACTTTTTTAGAAAACTATTTGCTAAATTGATAAATTGATCAGAGATTTTGAGTATTTGAATATTTCTCCTTTGATTTTTAATTTTATCATTCATCCTTAAACTTCTACTAAAAGATTCTTGATATTTTAACTAATACGTTATTCTGAAACTTTGGGGATTTTGTTGGTCTGTTTCATATTTCATAGTTGATTATCTGGTTTCATAGATTATGTTTTGACTATACAGCATTTTTACATTTTTCCCGAAGGTTCTGAAGCTTTCTAGTGTTAGAGAGAGTTTTCCTGCACCTTTGGCTATTATGAATAGAGAGATCGGCTTGAACTTCAGTTTCTTGGCCAATGGAGGACACACAACTGACACAAATAATGGTGACAAGTTTCAGTACTTTATTTTTCCTGAGTACCATCTTTTATACCCTGTTTCTCATATGCCTAACACCTGTGTGCCCTGTTACTCTTTTGTGATTGAGCAATTACACCTCAGCATTCCGTGCTTCTTTTCCTTCAATGCTGTTCACCTGTCTTACACAGCTGTACCCCATTAGGGATGAGGCTCAGCTGCAGCCCCATTCCTAATATCCCATAATCTATTCTACTACACTTATAAAGTCTTTTGTCATACAATCAAGTCTTCAGTCTCTTTTGCTCCTTATCAGCCAGGTCAGAGCAGTGATATGACTACTAAAGGGGCAGCTGTACAGTGAGGCTTTCAGAAGTAAGCTCAGAAATTGAGTTGTCTGTCTGAAAAAATGGACTGTGAAAGCATTCAAGAAACTGATGGACTGAAACTGCTTTGAAAAAATATTGTTAAACACAAAGTATTTGTATTTCAGGGCCTAAATGCCTACAGCAGTAAAACATCCTTACTGATACAGTTATTTCAAACTCTCTATAAATATTCAATGAAGTATAAAAAATTAATGTACTAAGGCAGTTAAGGTACTGGGTGTATGTAATTTTAGATAGATTTTCCTGTTTACGTAGAGTCTCTATTAGTCAGGTGCATTTTTAACATATTTTTTCTATTTTTGTTTAGGCACCCACAAGGATGATCAAATTGAAATCAAGTGAATGGACTATATGAGGATTGAACTCACAGCTTTGGTGTTATTAGCAACGTATTAGCAATGTGCTCTGACCAACTGGGCTAATCCCAGGGTCATTATGTGTAATAATTGAAAAATGTCTGACCAACTTTTGATACTTTACTGCATTTTATAAAGCTTTTGAATGTAGAACAGGAGGATTCTGTTGAGTGTTTTTTCTTCTGTATCGTACCTTGATTTTTTTTAACTCAATATTGTTTACATTTTCTCATTTCTTCAAGACTACCTTTTGTTTATAAATATGCTCATGATTTTTCTTTTAAATATACAAGTAATATCCTAAATGAACTTAGAGTACTTAGAGAAATAATGAGAGAAAGTAAAAATTATGTCTTGTAATATTAATGTGCTATATTGATTTTTTAAAGTCAATTTCTTTCTCTGCCTAAGAGAAGATACATAGCTAATGAATATTCTCAACCAACTTTGTGATCCTCACATCTACAAAACTGTATCCGTATAAAATATCTGAGCACATTTTCACTTGAGCCAAAAATATCTAGCCCCAAGCCATAATCTTCTGACACTCCTTGTGTGTTTTTGAGGGTCTCACCTAATGAAGGTCCTCCCATATTAGATAGCTCAGAATGTGGTTTACATAGAGTTAGTAATTACTACACATTGCTACATACTGATGACAGAATGGACCTTGAGTACATAATGCTATCAGTCAACAAATGTTAAAATGGCCCCGATCCCTGTATCCTAAATAGAACTTTCAAAATCCTTGCTGCTTTGCTAGACCAGTAGGACTCCTGTTACCTTGCAATTAAATAGTATACATCTTGCAGTAATTTCCTGTCTTACATGGTGAATACTCAACTAATGGAGATGCTGTTAAAAAAAAAAAAAAACAAAAAACAAAAAAAAAAAACCAAAATCTAGATTATTCGTTCTTAACATTTTTTGGAATAACTAGCAAGCCTATTAAAACAAAACAAAACAAAAAAACCCCAAACTAAACTAAAAACACAACAAAACCATAACCACACATCAGTACAGTAAACTACTTTTAACTAGATGATCTATTTGATCTACTTAGAGTTTTATAAGGCTCTTCTATTTTCTACTGAATTCTTTCCTGGATTTCACACAGAAATAGAAAATAAACTACTTCACTAGTCTTGCAGAAAGGGATCCTTCACACTGCATTTTCATATGATCATGGTGAGTCTAGTTTTTGATTCCTGTATTTTATTAACATGTTGTATTTGTAAAACTCAAATACTTTCAGTAAACACATTTGCTATTATGTTGTAACATACAAAGAGATAATATAGATTAATAAAGCATAAAAACTGCTAGGTTTTAAGAAATTCTTCCAAGTTTGGAAGTCTTGCTAGTCCAATGAAAGCAGACCCACAGGGAGCAGGAAGAGTATTGTGGAGTAAGATGTTCTAAATTTAAAAACCAGGATTGAATGTGAACCATCTGTTTTAGACACCATAAAAAGTTAAAAGCAAATATCATTTAGAATCAATGTTAAGCTTTTTTTTTTTTCCCCTAATATATTTCCTAAAGTTTGAAAGTTAGGAGACTATTTAGCAAGCTTTACAGAAGACAAAAAATTCAATTATTAGGACCAGCTACCACTATGAAGAACTTGAAATATTTAAGGCAACAGTTAAATGAGTAAAGGGGTTACTAATGAATTTTAGTATCAATAAAAAATGAAGAGAAGCACATGGTAAGAATTAAGGTTATTCCTATAGCCTACAATTATTTCAGTTAACAGAACTAACCAGGAAAATAACCTTGGAATTACTGTTGACTGCACAGAAGAAACCACTGCTTGTACAAATTGCGTGAAATATCTCTTGAAGAAAACAGAATATAGAGGATGAAGAAGAGAAATATGCAAAGAATACTATGGTGACCTTATTGAAATGTGGCTAGGGATTTAAAATGCTTGTGATATATTGGACAATTCAGAATTAAAAGATGTTCAAGAAAAGGATAAGGGCACAACCAAAGAGTGGAGGAATCTTTCAACGAGCATTGAATGATTATTTTTTACCCTTATTATATATCTTAGAAGAATAAGATACATAATTATTAAAAAAAAAACCAGAAATGAGCTGTATGAACAAGATACATGAGTGTATTTTTTCCTACCTGCCTCAAAGCTCAACAAAATTTAAACAAGTTAAATTAAAATTGGAAGTGTTAAATAGCTAAGAAAATATTATCTCATGCACTGTTTTATTAAGTATAAAATAATTTTCTACAGGAAGGAGTCAAACAAATAGACTTAAAACAGGACTGAATATTAGCAGTTCCATAAAAAGAGTATGAGCTTGAGCTTAAGTTTAATGGGGTTTAGCTTAACATTTTCCTCCGTGCAGTTTAAGAAATCAATAATTTGGATATGTCTACTCCACCAGAGATAAGGAAGAAAGATAAACATATACAACATTTGATAATGATTTTGAACTCAAGAGATCATAATTTTCCTCAGACAAACATCACTGAAAATTTGCTCAGAAGAATATTCACTGTTTTAATTAATAATTTAAAAAGTGAAAGTTATTAAATTCCACAATTCAAAGATTAAAATATGTTCAAACTATGGCAATCATGATGAGACTTAATATAGGACTTAGATTATCCAATGTCTTTGCACTATAGTGTTCTTTTTTTTCTGAAACTTTTGCTTTTGGCTTCTCTTGTAGACAGATTATTGACTATGTGGTTTATACTTCTGTCCCAGTACTGCAACTAACATATAACCATAAATAATTCTGTCACAATGTAACTCTGAAAGTAGATGACCAAACTATATTCTCTAATGCATTGTATTATGGCTACTTTTATGTCTTCTGTTTCTTCCCTTTATACCAGAGTGCTGGAATAGACGCCAAAGCTGTAGACTGCTTTTCTGATACTACAGATTTTATGGATGAAATAAATTGTCAATAAAGCAGTTTCTTGTCCCTTACAATGCAAGAAAATGTTTTAGAGTTCTTTCCCCTAGAAGGCACCTAGGAAACTGTGTTTTCTTTTAATTACAGAGTTCTCAGTTTTTACCAGGTCCCAACTTTCAATGTATCAAAGCCATTGGCTTTATCAGGTACAGAACTGTGGAGGAGACGTCAATGACTTGTGAAACTCTGCCCACTTTTTTACTAGTAGTTACTTCACAGCATGCTCTCTTGGAAAAAAAAAAAAAAAAAAAAAAGTCAATGTTAGCGCCCTGTGTTGTCAACAATCTAGCTAGCTAAAGAAGCTGCTTCTAAAAGGTTTGACTTTTATCCTGTGAAGTGAAAATTGTAAACCAGTGATATCAAAGACTATAATTTCAAGTGCTTATCCTGAAATGTCTCATAAAAAATTTTCCAGTACATACCTTTTGCTAAGTAGATTTGATAAATCCAAGTTGCCTTTTAAGGCTATTTTCTACTTCCATCTCTGTCTTTTTTTGGTTTGTTTGTTTTATTTTCTCTTTTTGATTCTTGTTCCAATTACTTCTCTCCTACTGTCTTATTTTTTGATTTAAGTATATGTGCATATGAAAAATAAAATTTCTTTTTCTTTTTCTGTTCTTTTTCTCTGTTCTTTTTCTTTTTCCAATCCACTTGATACATCTCCTTGTTCTATTAAAGGGAGAACATACGTGGTACCACCTGAAGTTTTCTTGATTGCTATGGGAGCTGAGAATAGAATGCAGGTTGGTGGTCTGCTGTCTGCTTGCAAATCTTTTTAAGAAAGCTGACAACATCCATAGGAGATGAAACACATGTTGCATAGAACATGAATGGATAATAAAGAGCGACCTATGATTTAACCTACAAATACAGTATCAGCTTGAAGTGCATCTATGATTGAAAATGCTTTTGTATTAGATTTTGTCCTCTTAGGATTACTCTTGCCACTCTCTCCATAGATACTCAGGGTTATTTTGGGTTAGCAACATATACTGTCCCATGTTATTCTAAATAAAAGGCACGCAAATTAAAGTACCATAACGAGATGAAAACAATTTTGGCTCTTTGGCTCTCAGTTTTGTGTAAACCCTCCATTAATTTATCAGAAGGTTCTGGCAATAGAAACACACTGTTCCATACAATTTACATCATCAGACTAAGGCAAGAATTAGCTATCAGTTAAATCCATGCCAAACTATAGGCTACACGATATACTTTGCCAGTAACTTTGTCAAGTGACACATGGAAAAAATAATTTTATCATCTTTTACATTATAGTACAAAAACTGGTTATTAAATTCAGTCACCCCTACAACTCAACATCAAATAAAAAAGCAGTAGGTTTCCATACCTATACACAGGCCTATAACTAGTTATTTAATCACAACAAAGACTGTAGAATGAACTCACATGTTGCCCTCGTGAGGTGCAGCAGATATTCAGGGTTGAGATAAAATATGTCACAGAAAATAGAAGATTTTTCCCTATTCTACCCTCCCTACTGTTCCTTCTGCCATGGTGCAGCAGGAAATGCAGAAATAAAGAAAGAAAAAATTCTGTAAGGATCAGTGCTGCTGTTCACTTTAGCACAATGCTCTAAAGACAGGAAGGGTTTGTATTTTTGCATATAGATGAAAACAAATGAAGACCAGATAAGGTTGAAGTCCTTCAACTTACAATGTATAAAAAATATTTCTTCTCTTAGCACTGATGCAAATCTGACATTGTCAATATTTATATATGAAGTAGGTGTGGATATTACAGTGATATATTCACATCTTTCACTATACATCTGAAATGAAATTTTGTTAGAAGAGTTTCCTTGGGCTAAACTTTTGAGATTTAAAAAAAATACTATTTGCTTCTCAGTTTTCAAAGTCCCTTCTTGAGACATACATATAATTTATGAAGTAACATTTTTGTACTTCACAGATGCGTCATTGTTAGCAAAGAACTTATTTTCAGAAATATTTTAGAAAAAAAGTGTAATGGGATTATCTATTATTGAGTCTAATTGATAATAAATGAGAAACAATAAATCTAGTAAATAAAGATCAAACCATTGGTTATTTGGAACTCATTGTAGACATTTTTGGATAATTAACCCACCTCTGTGAATGAGGATATATTGTGTAGTTGTGATGTTTCCTTACAGAACAGAGACAAATGTAAACATTATACTGAGGAGATGAGGCAAATAGCAGAAGATTATTTCCCATGTACCTCATTTTAGATTGAAGCAACAAGGCAATAATATAAGTCACTGAAAAGCGTAAAGCCCAGACAAGTGAGTGTCCCATCAGTAAATCCTTTCCTGCTTAACCAAAAAATTGTTTTTCCACTAAAGGGTAATTCAATTTTCATTACAAATGCTCATGCCAGTAAACTGTCTCACAATGTTTAAAGCCTTAGTCTTTGCTTTCATGGTTTATTTAGACACTTCAAATTTGTCTGAGATGGAGCACTGAATGTAGACAAGACTGATAAATCTAATCTGTTATCTTCTCATTATTTTTGTAATATTAATTCATTCTTATATCACAGCATCTATCAGAAACAGTTTTTAACATCTTCTTACCATGTCCTAGATACTGAAGGCTTAATATCAACTAATTAGAGGCATAATATAGCAAACATATTATTTATTATATTATTCTTGTTTTACATATAAGAATCTTGTTGTATTTAGACCTCTGAGCCAACTATTACTATGCTATGATAAGGGCTGCCTTTTTGTAAACTCCTCTCTATCCACAGAGGAAGAGTATTTGAGTTTTTTGATTTTAGCAGGATGGGAGTGCTTGGAAATTCAAAAGTTTTACATTAGAAATCTGTGTTTTCTACCATCTACAGCATAAAGGTTCTTGACTTGATCATTATCAAATAATTAATATTCTCACACAGATAATGTCACTAAATTACATACTAGTGCTCAATTAAAATTCTTAATATCTTTGAATTCTGGTTTAATTTCTGGAGAACAGAAGGGAAGGATGCTTACATGGCTCAGGTACAAAACTGAAGCTTACCTATGCAAAAATTTGAAAATGTTAAAAACAATTGTGCCTCAATATATCAAATATATTTTAAAGTACATTTTAAAAGTAAGCAATAGAAATATTAATGCATTAATGTTTTTCTAAATGGCTTTCTACTGAAGTTTCAGTTTGGAAAATGAGAAAAAATAATAAGCTACAGGATGCTTAAAGGAATAATTGTTCATAAGGTCAGAGAGGCTACAGTTTAAGGGTTTGTTTTTTTTTAAATTGGAAATGTCAACAGTATTTCCATGGGTAATTGAAAGGACTTAGGTTGAGTCATAGAAAATGCTGAGTAGGAACATCCAACACCTGGGCCTGCTCAGGATACCCAAAGAGTCACACCATGTGCCCGAGAGCATGGTCCAAATGCTTCTTGAACTCTGCCAGGCTGGTGCTCTGACCAGTTCCTTGGGGAGTGCCCAGCCACCCTCTGGGTGAAGAACCTTTTCCTGACATCAAACTAAACCTCCACTCACACAGCTTCAGGCCATTCCCTCTAGTCTTGTTACTGGTCATGAGACTGAAAATCTCCTCCTCGTGAGGTCTCCCCTCAGTGTCCTCCATCTCCTCCAGGCTGAAAAGACCAAGTGACCTCAGCCACTCCTGATAACGCTTCCCTTCCAGATCCTTCACCATCCTCATGCCCCTCCTATGGACACTCCCTGATAGTTTAATGTGTTAATGGTTTGGTTTACCATAGCCACTCATAAAAAAAAAATCAAAGAAATTATTTCATTTATCTTTTTTTTTCCCATCGCTCAGAAATAATGGCAGCAAATAGTCACTCCGAATCTCAAATTAAATTCCATCATCACTTATAGTTCATGGTATAGAAAACCCCTCACAAACCACAAGTCCCCAAGAAAGCTACAAAAACAAAACAAAACAAAACAAAACAAAACAAAACAAAACAAAACAAAACAAAACAAAACAAAACAAAACAAAATTAATATCATATCATATCATATCATATCATATCATATCATGTATCATATTGTGGTCTACTAACGACAGATTGTTAGACATGCTTATACATTTTTGTTTTAGTCATTTACATATTGCCACTCTTTAGAATTCTATTGTACATATTTGATATCATCTCTTCTAGAGAAAATAATTAAAAATTTTAAGTGGAGTTTTTTTTCAATTCTGTTGAGGTTGTGGTCTTGTAAATTTGTGTGTTGTAAAGCTTGACTTTAGTTAGGGAGTTTGTTACTTATTTTCCATGACAGAAGTATTTATCAGAGTTGATTACTTTGAACTTTTCAGTAAAAAGACAAAAAAATGTTAAATTATATTAAAGTTGATTATATACATTTTAATTACTCTGATTTTCTCAAACTCTTTCTTTCATTAAACTTTTTTGAATATGAATTTATTTAGTAAGTATTCATGGTAAAAATATTGAAATAAATATCCCATTCAGAGTTCTGAATGGTCTTGGGAGACAGAAATTTTTATTGAAGATTTATCATGGTTTTAATCATTGTTTTAATCTGATTTGTCAGTAACACTGTTGAAAAATTGTTCATCTGAGTTATTACACGGTAAAGTAACATATCAGCAATAGATGACATAGCCATAACTACTCAAATAAAATTCAGTATACCTAACTTGTAAAATATTATAAGTTGTAAAACTCAATAAATCAAGTAATTCCCCATCTTAGGCCTCCTGTTGCATCGGTCAGTTATTTCCCAATTACAAACACTATGAATATGGGTAGACAAGAATCCTTCTTGTTAAAGAAATATCACACTACTCTGCTTGAAATAATTCGAGAGTGACTTGCAACTGTTATTCTGGGTATTATTGCGTCAATTTTGTGTCAGTAATTTAGTGCTGTATTACCATTACCACTTTGGTATTTGCAAGTCCTAAAATTATTCTTATTCACTCAAAATCTGTGGGCAGGCATGGCCATGTCTGTGGCTGAGCTGGAGTCTGACAATCCTCCAACATAACTTGGGAAGGGTCTGATGGCCCAGGCAGAACTGAAATGGCCTTTGGCCTCATAGGTGTGATTGGAAGCTTCAGGAGAGATTGTTCAGAATTTATAAAGTCTCTTAGGGCCCTGACAGTGGTACTTATTTGCAAAGTCATTTAAAACTTTGAATCTTTGCGATTACTTTTGAAAGCTACTATATATAATATCATCAATTTTTAATCAGAATTCTCAATAGGGAGCTTTACTCAAAAGCTGATGGGATGACACAACCTAGGGTTTTGAGATACTTCTTCAATGATTTGCTTCTATTTTGAGAGAAATTATGTGTTTGTGAAAATGTTTGTGTACGTGCATGCATGTTTATTTGTCTAGATCAATCTATCTTGTTTTAATGCTCTTCCAAATCTCCTATATGACTTTAAAATGTGGCATAGACTCACATATTGATCTTAATTAGGTATAAAAGTCATGCAGCATATTCAACTGCACCTGCTGCATTCAAAGAGAATTAAATCTTGGATTATGACACTTGGAAGTATTAGTGCAATTAAATCTACAGGATTAAATAATGAGCCATGAAGGATGCTAGTTCCTTGAAAAAATTGTAAATGTTAATAGCTACTATTAGGTGGGAACTGAAAATATATATTGGATGGTCTCACCAATAAAATTATAATTCTCTTAAAACTGCAGACTGTATGAACAGTTTTTTGCTTACAGAGATAACATCCATAAGATATATCACAAATTGATTGACTGTTAATGATTACACATGTTTTAAAAGGAAAAATTGAACAGTTTTGTAATCATAAACATTGATCGACACACTGTGGTAATCCTTAGCTTTATTGTGCTTTATAGTTGCATGCTGATTCACTTAAATAAAGAGTATTTACAAATGAAATACAGATGAAGCTTCAAGGTGGCAATCTGCAACATAACATAAGATAAATAATTTTAGCCTTCCATTCTCTTCTGTTTTTCCAACATATAATTTAAGTAATAAATAAATGAATACTATAATTTGCAACCTTCTTGAAGTAGGAATATATGATTCTTGGTATTATGCAAAACAAAGAAACAAGTGTTTTTTGTGTTTTCTTCACATGTCTAAATATATTCGTGCATGCAGTTCTCTGTTTTTAGTAAAATAAGAGTCTAAGACCAAAATTCACAAATCAGACTGTTATCTACTCAACTTTCTGAAAGACTATAATTTATTTAATAAAACTAAATGAAAAACATTAACTTGCCAGTAAGACTTGCAAACTGGTCAAGAAATACAAATGCACTGACCTAACAGAATTAGTTATTGCTGAGAAGGGTACAGTAGTGATAAAATCAAGCTCAAACCTTTCCTGAACAGAGATTACCAATGTGTTGAGTAGACCAGGTCAATGTTTTTTTCACTGCAGCAGATTTTCATCACAAACTGAATTTTAAAAAACAAACAAACAAAAAATCTTATGGAAATGCAGTAGTGGTGATAGATTTCTTTAAAGACAAATTCTAAAATACACAAAGTAAAATGTGTTTTATTCTTCTTTTCTTCAGAATACTATGTTTATGTTCTATTGTATGGTACTTTATGGCAGGCAAATCAAACTAAAATGCAGTTTTATCAAAGCTAAAAGGTTTTCAACCAGAGTATAGTTGCTTCATTGGGTCAAATTTTCTTTTCTTCTGCAAACAGTTCCTCCCTTTGTGTGATAGTTTCTGTCATTCTGTGCAAGGTGCTCAATTCCCTGCATGTTGTTTTCAGATTTTGGACGTTTTAGCCAACGTAATTTTTAGTATTTGAGTTTTTAAGTGACAAGCACTGCAATGCTGTGACACCGAAGTACTTTGAAGATGAAGATATTAGATACTTAGGCAAAAGTCAATAAAAGAGTGAGTGAAGCAGTCAGACAGAAATACAAATAAATTATGCTTCGTGTTAGCTAGCCTAAATCAGGAATTATTATTAATACATGTTCAAACTGCTCCTCCAATGTCTAAGGAAGGTGCTTAAAGGAGATAATTTGGTGAGCATAAGGGCTTACTGAAGTCTCACCAAAAAAATACAGCTTGCCTCTCAGTTATTCTAATTAAATGACTTATCACTGGAACTATTACAGCAGTATATATTCACAAGTTTTATTCATGGCTTTTATACATAAAATAATATCCCTGTGATAAATCCCTATGATGAATATGAGGAGTTTTACTAGTAACAGTGTTGTATTTAACTTAATAATACAGCTGAATATTATGAAAAAGTTATAATTATTTTAAAATATTATTTAACTGAATCTTCAAGCTTTCCCTTCAACCAGCATATAGTACATGTTTCTATATATTTTAAAGGAAAATATTCTAAGAAACTAAATGATTCCTCTACTGTCCTCTGTTTCACTGTGTGGAAAAAATTTACCAGTGAAATCTACTTTTTCATAGAGCAGAAAAGTAGTTTTCTCCTTCCCTTCCTCATAAAGGCATGAATTACCTTCCATTCAAAATTCATAATCTCCTCAAAAGCAATATATTTTCTTAACTATTACACAGAAATGAGATAGTTAGCCAGTTAGTCACTAGGTTGATTGGCAAAATAGCTATTTTGCTCCTAGCAGATGCTTCTCTATCTCGACTCATCTAAATTGCCAGAAATATGGAAGTGTAAGCAGGTCTCTAACTCACACACATGAGTGAAAAATACTTGTTTTGCTATGCTAGAAAACTATTTATCATGAACACCATTTTTATATGCTGATAATGTCAAAGCAGAATCCCTGATGTGACAGAAACTGCTCTAGTGACAGCTGTGCAACAAGCAGTAATTGAACATATTTAAAAATCTATCCCATGTACTGAACAGATTTCAATGTCTGCTTTGTTTAAGGTCCACTGAGTTGTGAAATGGTTGCTTCATTCACACAGATGTTAATATCTCCAGGCTCTTCTTTGTTGTTCCTCATTTGCATATTTGCAGTAAGTTTGCTCCTCATGAAGTCAGACACAGCTACTTGTCACTACTCTCTGTTAGAATAATGCATCTTGAAGACAAAATACAAGAAACTATAATTACACCTCATTAAGATTTAAGGAGAAGAATAATAAGAAACATACCAATGGGTGTTCAGTCACCAGTGCTTCATTACTTTCTTTACTGTTTAAATACCTTTCTCTGATGAATATAAATTACTTAGGGAAAACAATATAGTTTTGAATCAGTTTAAGAACCTCTCTTTGTCTGTTCATCTATGAACACATTCTGAAGCAATAATCCAACAAGATATTGGAGTTTTATATGATTATGAAATGTTATACTTGATCATTCCATAGCAAAAATTAAAGTTGCATTTAATTTTATCCATTTCTTGAGAATCACAACATGATTATGAATACTCAAAAAAAAAAAAAAGAAAAAAGTGAACAAAAGACAGAAATTAATTAGTAAATAATAAAAATATCGAAGATGAGTTTGTTGACTGGTGGCTAAAAATTGCAGCCAACAAATTTTAATATCAATGAACATTCACCTCTGAAGTACATTATATATCAGTTAATTCTTTATCATTATGAGCAGGTCAAGGGTGATCCTGCTGGTCTACTCAGCCCTGGTGAGATTTTACCTCAAGTGCTGTGCTGAGTCCTAAGCAGTCCCCCTAGCACAAAGAGAGATGGAGATCCTGGAATGAGTCCAGGTTAGTGCTACAAAGATGACTAAGGACAAAGATGACTAAGAGACAGAAGCATCTCTCTTATGCGGAAAGGCTGAAGAAGTTGCACCTGGTAAGCCTCAAGAAAAGATAACTACATGGAGACCTCATTAATGCATATAAGTGTCTGAAGGACAATGCCAAGGGGATGGATCCAGACTCTTCTGCTGGTGATGATCAATAGAATAAGGGCATATGGGTAGAAGCTGAAACACAGGAAGTTCTACCTGAACATGAGCAAGAACCTGAACTTCTTTTCTATGAGAGTGACTGAGAACTGGAACAGGTTACCCAGAGAGATTGTGGAGTTTCCCTTCCTGGAGATACCCAAAAGCCCTCTGGACACAATCCTGAGCAATGTGGTCCAAGGAAACCTGCTTGAGAACAGAGGCTGTACGAGGTAACTTCAGTAGTCCCTTCCAACCTCACCTACTCTGAGATTCTATCATTCTGTGATCAAGATGAGAAAATCCTACATGTTTAGGTGTTTAGAGGGAAAAATTAATAATTTTCTTATACAGAGCACAACAGAAAAACACAAACAGATAATGCTGATCTTGTCACATTTGTTTTTATTATCATTATGGAAATACCAAAAGACGCAATTCATATTACTGTTGTTACAATGATATAAGAGCTAAAACTAAAATTTGAGTTTCAGGAAGATTTTATTCTTGTTTATAGATCCATGAATCACTGCTATTCCAACAGTTTCTCTTCAATTTTTGAAAGTTCCTCATGTTATAAAAATCTTCAATCTAAAATTATTATACTTATATCTTACAGGTTCTCAGCAAATTTGTATTTATTTTATCAGGTGACAGATAGACTAGAAATGTTATATTCTAGTGTGATGAGTTGTCCCTGTCTGCCTTCCAGCCACCCATCCAGTTGCTCTCTCAGTCTTTTACTTCAAAGGGACAGGGGAGGAAGTATGATGAAAAAGTGTTTGTGTTAAGATAAAGACAGGGAGATTGGTTATCATTTAGCATGAAAGAAAAAATAAACTCAGCTTGAGGAGGGTTAATTTAATTTACTGCCAAGTAGAACTGAAGAATGAACAACAACAGAAAAAAAACTGAAGACATCTTATTCCCTTCTTTCTCCTCTGTCCTGGGTTGCAGTGTAAGATATGCACAAAGTATTCTATCACCATCTTCATGAACTGTTGAAATCAATTGCTGAAGCAGTGTTCTTCCAGATTTCCCCCTCCGTCTTCTGTTAAGGTGTCTTCTGCTAATGGGTCTTTTGTTAATGGGTCTTCTGTTAATGGCCTGCTGCATGACTCATAGGTAACTCCCTCCAGGAGTTATCTCTCTTTAATGGGTCATTAAGGACCCCCTGTATGACTCATTATTCCATTGTGAGATGCTCTGCCCAGGGGGAGGAGCCAAGCATTCTCACCTGGATATAATCTGGGATTTGAGACAATACGGGGGACCTTACCCACTGGATTTCCAAAGGATCAGAGCTACCAAACCTTTCTACGGAAGCACTGCTTCCATCATCCCACTCAGGTTGTATTTTGACTCTGTCAGTGGTCTTTTGTATTATTGCATTTATTTTATTTATTTTTATTTTTATTTTTATTTTTATTTTTATTTTTATTTTTATTTTTATTTTTATTTTTATTTTTATTTTTATTTTTATTTTTNCTTCTTCCCCTGAACAAACCAAGGAGCTAAAGAAATCTGTAAAAGAAAGTTGTGTGGTGAAGGGAAAGGTTGTGGTTCTATTGCTTTGTTTTCTTTTTCACTTCGATTTAATTTTATTTTTATTTTTTATTTTTATTTTTATTTTTATTTTTATTTTTATTTTTATTTTTATTTTTATTATTTTTTATTCTTTTTTTTTCTTCTTCCTATTAAATTGTATTTCTGACTTGAAGCCTCTCACTTGTTTTGCTTTCAAACCACTACATCCTCCCATTCCCTTTTTACCCAGTCTCAATATTGCTTCTTCTTCCTGGAGTTCTCTACATCCTTCCTATCTCAAAGATGTGCAGGTAGTGAGGGCGGTGATCAATCCATAAGACTTTGTCTCTGCCACACTTTCCTCTTCACGTTTTTCCTCTCATCCACTGTGAGTCCTTCCCACAGGCTACAGTTCTTCAGAAAATGTTCATATCTCCTGATGTGGGTGGTTCATTGTGCTCCTCATAGAGGCCACCCATGCAGCATCCCTCTGCCAACACTTGGTCAGTTGCACCCAATAAATACAACTTCCAAATTAATTTTACCTTTACTGCATATTACAAAATTACTTTCTCGTGGGCATTTACTTTAAAACTTATTCCACCCACAAATGGAAATTCATGAACTAGGTTTACACTTAAACCTAGTATTCTGCTACTCACAGCTGAACACTGAGATAATATCCTACTAAGTTAAAAGTATTTTTGGCTTTCTGTGGAAAGTTGGGGCGCTGACTATAATGAAACGGATAAGGTTAATTGCCAATTACATGGCAGTAGCTTAGAGGGTTTTCTGTTAAACAACTGTGTTTTGTTAACCTGAGAAAATTATGTGTTGAGGTTATTTTGCTCACAGCATGGATGACAGCTGTGCCCAGCTTTTTAAGAGTAAGGAAATTACCACAATTTGCAACACTGAAGATTCTGAATTTTTTTTATTTTCTAGGAAGGTTTGGACTTTTGAGGGCTTTATTTTGACAGAGTTTGGTTGGTTGGTTGGTTGGTTGGTTGGTTTGATTCTGGTTTTGCTTGTCGGATTTTTTTGGGATTGGGTTGAGTTTGGGATTTCTTGTTTCGTCTTTTAGCAAGAGAGGCTTGGGAAATCTTACTGTTATAAAATGGAATCTGAACTTACATGCATTTTCACTTCATTCTAAAATCCCATGAGTTATATTTTTTCACTGGTACACTTTTAGCCGAGAGTTTACAAATTAGAGCAAATAACATTTAGCACCATATATACATGGGGATTATGTAAACCACTGTGGTGATAGTCAACATTAAACAGGTTAGTGAGAGCTGCTAAAAGAATACAACCAGCAAAAGTACCTAATGACACATCAGCTAATGGGGATTAATGAGACCATAGCTAGTATGATCAGCAAGGTGTCCATTAAGCAGGTGTGGCTGTGGGAAAAAAAAATGAAAAATCATAAAGATCAGCAGTAATTCATGTGCAACATCACAATCCAAATTACCTTCAACAGACAGGGTTGGAGAAACCTGAAAATTCAGCACTATTGTAAGAAACAAAAACCTGTTCTCAGAGGAAGAGGCAGAACAAGTTATTTTATCACTTAACTGGAGGTTAAGGATAGAGATTTTATCACTGCTATGAGATGAATGTCTGTTTTGGGTTTTTTTTTTTTTTTTTGAGAACTATTAATGATACTACTAAATGGAGCTCAGACACAGTTTAAGACACCAGAATTAAAGGGTCTACACCCTATATGTGTAAGCAGAAGCTAAGAGCTCCTTAATGCTTTAAAGTCTTGAAAGACATAAGCTTTGATTTATTTAAACAGGCATTGATTGTATCACTCAAACAGCATTTAGCACTTTTTGAGATCCCTCCTAACCATTTTGTTACTACTTGAGTCATGAGTCTTCTCTATCCTATTTACCTTCTTTGGGTGCTTGTTGCCAGTAGGCCAGAGCATTTCAGATGGTGTTAGATACCAGTGTTTATCTCCTAGTTGATATATTCAGTGAAGCCAGGGGGATGAATTTGACTCCTCCTGAAGCAGATCTTTACTACTTCAGTTCTGAAATTTCTGAATGGAGCTGACGGCTGTGACAGAGAATCCACATATTTCCATGTACTTTCATATACTAGATAGGATAGCTGCATGCCAGCTGGGTTATCCTGTGGTGTATCAAATGACATAAAATGTCTGTTTTAGCCTAAGACAAAATGTAGTCTCATGCCCATTCTCTATAATGGGAATTAAGACATCTAGCTGACAGTCAGAACCTTCATATAGGTATCTAGATTTAGAGTGGCATTTTCAAATGCACTCTGATTTAGCAGGCTAGATTTCTTTCCTTTGCCACAGTTGTCTAATGCCTTTACAAACATCAAAGGTTATGCAGCCTAGCAACCCACTGACACTTCAGGAAGGGCATGGGTCCCTCGCAAAACTCCTATGCTATAGCAACTTCCCCATACAGAACTCTTGAATACCTGTGAGATGTAAAGAGCACTAAGTCCTTGTGTTCTCAGGTTTAAGTAATTAAATCAAGCCTATAATTTTTCCTCTCCCTTATTTTTTTCCCTATATTAATTGTATATTCAAATAGCTCAATTTGCTTAATTTCAGTTTTCTCAGGAGAAATGGGGAATAATATTTTGTTGCACCTTTTTGCAGTAGAGCTCTTGAATTTTATCCAAGCCCCACTGATATTAAAAACTGCAGCAGTCACACTGGATAGTGTAGAGACAAAAACTTCTTATATCTTACAATTATTCTATCATTATATTAACATATTTGGATGGAAAAAAAGAAGAAAAACCAGAAAAAAAAATGGAGAATTATTCTTCATTTAACTTCCTTCACAGGGAAGTACAGACAAGGAAGACTGAAGAGAATGGAGTTTGTCAGAAAATTGCAAAGTCAATCCAGAAAAGTCCAGAAAAGAGGATAATTTAGATTAGTTTCTTTAAACCAGGAAACATTAACTGTTAACTCTGTAAAGTTTCAAGTCTTTTTCCTTTGATTAATAAAAATGTGCTTTTATATCTTGTACACTGGTGCACTGAAGAACATTCAATTTTCCATCTAGTCAGCAGCATTTACTTGGCTCCATCATTCTAGCTCCCTCATGTTTTGTAGCCTTGCTACCTATGTGATTCAAAAGGCCTAGACAGGCTTATTTTCCAAGCCATCTTCAATTAAGTTTTCATTTTACTGGCCTGATTTATTACTTCATTATACATGAAACACTTACAGATGAAAAATGTACTAAGAAATAATTTCTCCACTATCATCACCGTGTTGTTTTTAGAGCTATAATTTTTTGGTTTGTTGGTTGGTGTGTTTGCTTTGTTTGGGGTTGGGGGAGCGCTATATTTTTTTCTTTTTTGGTTTTTTTTTTGAGTCTATTTTAGTCTATAGTTTTATTTATGTGTTTCCTGATGTTACTTGGTGTAAAAGATCAGGATCAGTTTTATAGAATGATATACAGGGCTAGCTTCAATGTAATAGTTTTTGGTATTATGAATATTACCTAACCAGTTTGGATTTACTTGTCTTTTTAAGGGCCAATGACAATTTGTCAGATTGATTCATTGCCCTCAGCCTTCACTGACTCTCCATAATGGCATCCACATCATCCAATATATATTTCTGATTGCTTAAGTTCCTATCAGTTTAAACTGCCGACCTTTTTTTTTTTTTTTTTATTTTATTTTTTTTTTTTCCTTTTTTTTTCTTTTTTTTTTTCTCTTTTCCCCTGCTGGAATGCATGTGAAGCCACTGGAGACAACACATTTCCTAAAGTACTGTAAGAAATAAAATTGCATAAAAGTTGTTTGATTCAATTAAACAGCTGACAAAAGTTTAAAATAAAATCAATTGAGCAAATCAGACAGTGCTATTAACCACACCAAGTCCAACTCCGGGTAACTCCCTCTCCTTTCAAAAAGCTAATGTGACTTTAAAAGATGAAAGGTCCAATTCTTTTTCTAATTAAATCACAGCATTGGAAATAATCTCACTTTTTTTGAGATGTACGCAAGTCTAATCACAAGTTCCTTTATAATATTAAAAACAGCAGACACATCTTTACTATATACAAAATATAAACATTAAATTGGGAAACTAAAGGTTTGATAAAATACTTAAATATATTACAAAGCAGAGTATTTAAATTTTAAACTACAATATATGGGGAAGAGTGTTTTATTGAAGTAGGTGCCAGTCTGTGAAAGTTAGAGAACTTTTATGCAAATAATTGACTGTAAAATTATTACATATTTTTAGATTTTCAAGTAGGCATAACAGTTAGGCCAAGTCATTACAACGTCACCTACAATAAGACTCCCCAGTGAAAATAACAGACATTCTCAGGAGGCTATTTCCATGACTGCTGCATCCAGAAGACTTCACTGAGACCAACAAAAACATGGATAATAATTGGGTAGTACATCTCTGAATTATATCTTATCAGTATTTATGTCACTCATTTTAAGACACAAATGGATCAGTCACCACCTCTTGCTTTTTCCTCCATTTTTTATCACTATAAACTAAGACATCAAAATGTAACATTGTTATAGATAGTAAAAAATTGTATGCTTGTTACAAAAACAGCTCCATCTCAATTTCCTGCTTTTGTTTTGTTATGTGTTTGTTAAGAGTATTTCTGGTGGAATCTATTTAATTAAGTTTTCTGTAAGTTACTCGGTCTTCTTTGAACACTGGAAAGATATAACTATATCTCAAGTGATATTTATCCCATCTTGAAAAGAAATCTTAGAAAGTTTTGAAAAAAGATCAATCCTTTGTTAGGAGTTCTTAACTCGGAGTTAAGAAAAGTAGCTTATTTTCAGGTAGCTAAAATCCTAGTCAACATTCTTTAACTCTAAATCTTTGGAAATCAAGGGCAAATGTTTCCACCTTGAGAGGAAAACTAACTAGCACATAGAGCCCGCTCTTCAGTCTCTAACAATTTAAGGAAATGAATCAAGTAGAAATTATCTGGCTCATTTAATTTACTATTTTCATTTTTTTGTATTCATTAATTTTTCTGAAGCAAATATATGACTTATCTCTCTACTGTTCCTCAGCTATAATCCACCTCAATTAGAAAACCATTTTTTATAATTTGCTGCATTGAAGCATTATTGTTCACATTTTCTTTTTAATGTTGAAAGCCATTTTGATTTATTTCAGTCATACTTCTATCATGTATTTTATCTACCAGCTAGATACTAGAGATTTTAATAACTGCACATGATCACGAACCATCAGTGGTGGATGGAGTGATTACTTTTTCCCCTGCACAATATTACTGCTGAGAACTGTCTATTCTTTCTGTGGTTCACTGGCAGTAGCTAAAATTTGTGACGCAAAATAAATTGTGCCTGCTAGAAAACTCCAATGGTGGTGATGGGGGTGGTGTTTCTATTTGTTTGGGTTTTTTTCTGGTTTTGTGGTTGTTATTGTTGTTGCTACTCTTGTTGTTTAGTTGCTTTTATTAGTTAAATAATTTTAAATAAAGTTTGGCAAATTTAAACAAACTAATAATTTTCCTTTACACAAGTTTCAAATCACCTCAACATCTGTAACAGGCAGGTCAGCCAAAGTATGCTTTAACTACAAATGGCATACTGAAGGAAAGGCTGAATGGGTAGGTGCAAGATGTGTGGTGATTTAACTTGACTGTATTCCAGTATCTACAAACAAGATCTTCAATGCACATAATCAGCTAGGTTTGTTTTACCATTCATGAGCAGAAATAGTCTCATCCATAGTGCAACTTTCTTATGTGTATGATATAAATTTAAAAGGAGATTAATTGCCTCCAAGAAATTGGCATTTCCTTTCATGCATCATGAAGAGAGCTTAGATGACTAGTTTATCCTAGACAATTTACTTTTAGCAAGAAGAAAGTAGACTAAGTTAATCCACGACATAATATTTACCTGGAATACAAAACCATGACTGGTGATATTTTATGACTAGATTCATGACAAAGATTATAAACTTGACAATTTTAATAAAACATATAATAAATACAAATTAATTTCAGGCTTTATGATTTCATCTCTCCATGTGAAGCTGTTTTATGCTAATTGAGATGAGATATCAGAGACATTCTTTGAGTCTGACAAATTAGACATTGGATTTAGAGGAAACCTGTACATATATGAAGTGGCAGATAGAGATCACCTAAAATTTTCAACAGAAGTAGTATTATTGCTGTTTGTACAGTTGAAAGCAGACACTAAAAAGCTCTAGATTCCAACACACAGTAAAACAAGCAAGTGCTGTGACTAATCTAAGGACTCTGCCAATAAAAATCTGGAGAACTGTAGATGCCAAGAAGTGGCCTTTGGGTGGACCCTGTGGACACACATAGCTGCTCACTCTGTCCTCTCCCCCATAGGACAGGGAGATAACTGAAGGAACATGAAAAGACTTACAGATTGTGTTAACAGTTGTTTCACAGAAGAAGCAAGAGGTGCACACACAAACAAATAACAGATAAAAAAAGAAAATAATTTATTCAGCATATCCCATTGACAGGCAGGTGTTTACTACTGACTCCTTAGAAAGAATGGTATGAGCATGTGTAATAGCTTCTTAGACAGACAAGTGCCATAATCACTAATGTCTATGTCTCCTCCTCCTTTCCTTGAACTTTCTTTGCCAAGCACAACACCATATGATATGGAATACCTCTTTGGTAAACTTAGGTCAGGTGACCCAGCTGTGCCCCTCCCACCTTCTTGCCCAGCCCCAGACTACTCACCGTGTGAGAAAAGAACAGCTTAACATCGTGCAAGCATTCTTCAGCAGCAGGAAATATTGGCAAGATCTTCCAGTCTAACCCGACTTCTAAGGCAAAGTCGGCTGAAGTGTGTTGGCCAGGACTGTGCCCTTTTGTGTACAGATTCTACAGCCTATTTGCACAATCTGTATGGTTTGACTACTTTCACAACAACAAAAAAGTATTCTCTCATGTTCAGATGGAATTATTTGCTCTGTTCTCTACCATCTATTGCCCTAGTTGTGAACACTAGAAGAGCCTGTCTCCTTTCTCATTCCCTCTCATCCAGTTTTTTAATACTCTGATAAAGTCTCTGCTCAGTCTTCTCTTTTCCAGAGCAGAGTCAAAGTTCTCTCAGCCTCTGTCCTAACCCATCATCAAGGAAGTGATGCCAATGAAGATGCAAAATAATATCCAGTAACAATCCTTAATAATCAGCTGTCAAAAAAGCTTGCAACAACTAACTAAAGCCCTTTTAGGTCAAAAGGTCCATACTCCAATTTTCAGCTTTCAGGTCTGTACTCCACTACTTGGCTATATATTCAATATTTGTCTTGCCAGTGTATCTAGGAAGGAAGGAAACTGAGGAAAATGGTGGAATAATTTGCTGAAAGTCTAGTTAAACAATGTCTACCATACTTCTGATACTTTCTGATGAAAAATGTTACTTCATTGTAGAAGGTGATCAGGTTAGTCAGGCAGGATTTGCCTTTGGTAAATCTGTGCTGGCTGTTCCCAAACACTTCCTCCGTTTGGCTTGTAATAATTTATAGGAGGACTTATTCCATTACTTTGCCAGCGACTCAAGCAAGAACAAAAAAACAGAACAAAACCCCCAATTACTTCAAAACCACAGATATAAATTGAATGGGATAAGAATAATTGAAGCTATTTTAGCTTAATAAATTTCATAACAATAGTTCCCATTGTTTTTCATATATTTTTATTGTATTTTTCATCAGCCAATCCATTTGCATAAATATGTGATTATTAACCTCAAAATCATCCAGTGAGTCACGTAGACTGACTTTTTAATTGCTACCATTCGCTTCAAAATAGGTTTTATTAAGACCAAAGGGTAAGTTTATAATCCACTGATATGGAGTACTAAAGAATTCATACTGGCTCAATTTTGTCAATTAAATTATTTTATTTCATTTTATTGTGTGAATTCTAAAATATAACCTATATGATTGATTTTCTTTTTCTACAATTCTAAATCATTCAGCTGGTTCCTGAGTAATTGCCATGCCCAAGGAATGCTATGCCCAAGGAATCTCAGGAAAAAAAAATCTTTAGAGAATCAATTTCTGATAAGAAAGAAGCCTGCTTCAGGACTGCTTTACTGTCCCTAAAGTAAAACTGTTCATCTAAGTAGAGGCAGCATTCGGAATCTAACTTCTCCCTTAGAACATTAAGGCTATTAATTTCTGAATACTGCAAGCCATATAATCAATGAAAGATAAAATATTTCAGTCTAGTCACAGCAAGAATGCAATGCATGTTTACAGAAATTGCACATGGAGGAAATGAGGAAATATATATATATATATTATATCTTAATTATTTGTTTTTATCCATTAGCAGGTGAAAAATGTGATATTCTAATTTTTTCAGCTGTCCATAATTTTGGAAAGAATATGAATAGGAAAATAATATTTACTTTATTAGTAGTATGAATTTCTGAAGTGTGTTTTACATCTAACAGTATACTTTCAGGATGTTAATTTGCTGTCATATCAAGTTCCTTAATATGTCAAAATTTAGAAATTTTACTGTATTATGTTATTAACACTTATTTGATGGGAGCTAGAGAGTGAGTCATGAGAAATAATTTTGTCAAATTTTAGACACTTTGTCTCTATCTTCTTGCTAAACTCTCGCTCTGTGTTCCCAAATCAGAAAGTATTCTCCCTGTACACTGTTTGGGCAAAGATGAACACTTAAAAAAATATTATTGAACACTTCTTTCAAAAAAGTTAACTAAAAAGTTAACATTTTTCAGGAAACAGTGAGGTCAGGGATGTGTTGCAGGTCCTCTATGGACCATACCTCTATAGCCCATAGTCCTCAATGTTACAACTAGAGGCAAATGCAGTCCTAGACATCAGGATCAGAAAAAGAAAATCTTCTTGGTAGCTATCTGCACTCATTCCTCTAACAAACAAAAATAAGATTTATCATTTCTTATTATTTTATTTTTTATAAAATATACTGGATGAACAATAAATGCATAAATGACTAACAGGTTTCTGTGTATTATGACCTTTGAAGTGATCTTGGTGAGTCTAGAGAGAAGCAAAGTCAAGACTCTGAATTTTGTAAGAATGGACTTTCATCTGTTTAAGAGCTGGTGAATGAGAACCCCTGGGTAACTGTCTTTAGGGACAGAGGGGCTGGCCTGTGATGGTTTGAAAACAAAACTAGTGAGAGGCTCCAAGTCAGAAATACAATTTAATAGGAAAAGAAAAAAAGGAAATAAAATAAATGCAATAATACAAAAGACCCCTGACAGAGTCAGAATACAACCTGAGCAAGATGATGGAAGCAGCAATCCCGTAGAAAGGTCTGGTAGCTCTGATCCTCTGTAGATCCAGTGGGTAAGGTACCCCGTATTGTCCCAGATCCCAGATTATATGCAGGTGAGAATGCTTGGCTCCTCCCCCTGGGTGGAGCATCTCACAATGGGATAATGAGTCATACAGGGGGGTCCTTGATGGCCCATTAACGGGAGATAACTCCTGGTGGGAGTTATCTGTAAGTCATCAGCAGGCCATTAACAGAAAACACGTTATCAAAAGACCCATTAGTAGAGGACACCTTAACAAAAGACACCCTAACAGAAAGAGGGAGGGGAGAGTCTGGAAGAATGCTGCTTCAGCAATTGGTTTCAACAGTTCATGAAGATGGTGGTAGAATACTCCGTGCACGTTCTACACCACAACCCAGGACATGGCCAAAGCTGGCAACAACTTAAGACCACTTTTCTTAGAGTTTAAGAGCTCTCTATCCTGGTGTGTAGGAAATAAAGTAAGGCTGATTGGAAACTGGCATGACTAAGCAAGAATCTTCTCCTCAACTGAGAAGTAAGAAAGAAATGCATGGCCAGGTGAGGCAAGGGTAGGTGATCTGAGAACATCTTTAACAGGTGTGCAGATGGAATGAAGCTGAGCAGTGCAGTTGACATGGACAAGCTTGAGAATTGAGTCCATGAGAACCTCATGAGTTTTCTATGAATTCAAGTCTTTTTTGTCCACCTACTACTCAGAGTGGAACAGAAATCTCTGCTGCAGCCCATGGGGAACTCTGTGCTGGACCAGTTAGGCATGCCCTGAAGGAATCTGCTGCCTGAGGAGAGGAGTCCATGCAGGAGCTGGTTTACCAACAGGACCTGTGGCCCATGGGGGACTCACACTGGAAAATCTATTCCTGAGGGTTTGTATCCTGTTGAAAGGACCATGCTGAAGCAGTTCATGAAGGGCTGCAATCTTTTGGGAGGGCCCAAACTTCAGAAGTCCAGGAAATACTTATTGCAGAGACTTCACCTCTCTCTGTTGAACACTTTAATCATTACAGATAAACATATTCTCCCACTCTCCCAAAACCAGCTTGAACTTTCTCAGAAACAATAAATTTAATTATTTTGTCTCACATTCTCTTCAAATACTTGTACCAGTGTGCTATTGAAAAAGAAGGATAAAATATGTATATTCACATTTGCTGCTCTTCAAAGGAGACAGAAGCGTTTGTGCAGAAATGTGAAGCAGAATGATGAACCTGTATAGCTTCTTTCCTTTCTTCATTTATTGGGAAGTGAAATGGTGAAATGAGAGCATATTTCTCACTGGAATTGTGTGGAAGGAACATAATTCTTCTTGCATGTATATAGATAGACTATACAATTAAATGCAAATGCAATGCCCAAACTCGATATAAACAGCTAAAGAAATCCGTACAGATTCATCCCTGTGAATGCAAATAATATTTCCAAGACAAAAAAAAAAAAAATTCTGATGGAAATCCTTTAACCATTTCCAGTTTTTTAGATTCTTTGATCTAGTATTGCAGAAACAAACATTTTTAAATAATGTAAGCCCCAGTAATTTTAAGCTCAAGCAATAAAGTAATAAAATTACAATACAGAGAGGAAATTTATTTGAAAAAGTTATAGGAGCAGATATAGTTTTTTGCCTAATAATATCCACTACACTGAATAATACTATCACACAGAAACGTATGCACTATGATGATTTGTCTCTACAGATGATGGTCTTCATTTCAAGCAAACAACTTGTTTATAGATTTTTAACCTTTGAAATACATCTCTTTTTGCTATTTCTTTTTATTATGAATGGATTGCCTCATAAAGCTATGAAAAAGATACTTGTTTTCTTTCTTTACAAAGTATACTTAAATGACACTTAGACTAGATTCCAAATACTATAAATTTCTGGATTTCTGTGAAGTCTTTGTGCTCTCTATTCTATATACCATCCAGTCAAATCTAATAATGTTTTAGTAACAATAATTTTTAAAGAATTCAGGAAGGATTAATTACAGGAATACTCAGTACTAAAATTATCACAAAGTTATCAAATGAAGGTGTTATTTGGACTACTGCCTGATCATTAATGTCTTCTGTTCAGTTTTTCCATTTAATCTTAACTAAGACATCTTATAAAGACATCTAGCAGGAACATGCCTGAATTTAATTTTGATTTAATAATACATGTGTACTGTATGCAATCTTTAAATTCTTATTTGTTGGCCATAGTAAGAAAACAGACAATCCAAGCAGATGTTCATTAAACACTGGGAATCAGTAACTGCTTTGCAAACAGTACTTGCAGAAACAACCACATTTATCGCTTCAATCTCTGATGCTTTAGTGGACTCATAATTTGCGTTTCAGTGGTTTCTATCCAGTTAGTGAGATTTATTTATCTCTTCTTGGGATGCTTGCTGTTTATTTGGAGGATAATAACAGATACGCATTTTGGACTTCAAAACTATAGCTTTTATAACTATAAAGTAAAATTCTTGGTTAAAAATTATCTGCTTCCTCAGTCCCAGGTTTGGGGGCATTTTGTTGGTTTGCTGCTTTAAATTTTTTCTGCATTTGTTTGGGTTTTTTTTTGTTGTTGTTGTTCTTGTTGTTGTTGTTGTTTTGGTTGGTTTGTTGGTTGGTTGGGTTTTTTTTATGGGGGATGAGGGGGGAATTTTTTTTTATTATTGTTTGGGCTTGGGGTTCTTTTGTGTTTATTTTCCAAACAAGTCACATTCATGTAACTGTTGCAATAGCAGCATATTCAGTGGACCAATGCATACCAACAATGCCATTAATTTTTTGATGGATTGCAATGTTGACTGCATGAATACACAGTGATGTTTTATAGGCTTTCCATACAAATATATAGAATTTTTCATATAATAGATGTTGCATATTGCTTTTCCTAAGGGATTCTTTTTTTTTATTCAGTCAGCCACTATTCACTTTCACTGCTTGCTTTTCATTAGAAGGTTTTTTGATTGTTGGCTGGGAAGTCATAGTATACGTAAACATGAGCAAGGGACTATATATACCAATGATTTAAAAGTGTACTTCCTCTTATCAGACACAATGTTCTCTGAGGGTGCATTATAGTTTTAATTTCTAAATTATTATCTACAAACCAAGAGGAATTTGATGTCTGCCCGAATGAACATTAAAAGATATATGTAGGACAAAAATAGTGTATTTGTAAAACTGCATTTTTTTTTTATACATGCGTGTTTTATTATACATGCAAGTACATGCACTTTGAAGAGACCCACAACAGATAAAAGGTAGGTACCACAGCACACACTTTTGACATCCATCTATGTTCACTAAGGATGTTAAATGTTAAAATTGAACTGGACCACAATTCTAGCACTGATAAAGATAATACCACACAATACAAATTCAGAGAATATATATAAAAAAAAAAAGACTTAAGCCTGTTATCACACACTTGCATGAGTGCAGAAATATACTCTGATGTATGCTGGAAAATTTATTGTTCGTAAACAGTTATACACCATTTCAGTATCAGTTTAAAAATAAAGACCTTATTCTTTTATCGATGTTTTTAAACTTCAGCAATAAACAAACATAAAAGTCATGTTAACAATTCAGAAGGTAATTAAAATCCAATACTATGTAGAGATTTTGAAAAGTCAGATTTTACTAGTAATTCATAAAACCAATTTGTCATTAAGAATAATGATATAAAAAAAGGATAAGGAAAGAGGCAGTAAAATAATTTAGTAACATGCATAATTTGACGGAAGTAGTAGAAATGTGCATTCACAAGCATGTAGTGAGTTCACTAGGGTAAACACTGAAATACGGTAACAGAATTAGTGATTTAGGACTGTCCTGTCATTTATGTGAAACCTGGACAGGATAGAGTTGGGTGGAGAGGAACTGTCTGAAGTTCAACAAGAAGCAAGTGCAGGGTCCTGCACCTGAGGAAGAATAACCCCCTGCACCAGGAGAGGATGGCATCCAATCTGCTGGAAAGCAGCCCTGCAGACAAGAACCTGGGGGTCCTGGCTCTTGTGGGCAACAAGATGTCCACGAGCCAGCAGTGTGTCCTTGTGGCCAAGAGGGCCAATAGTATCCTGGGATGCATTAGGAGGAGAATTGTCAGCAGGTCAAGGGAGTAGATCCTGCCCCTATGCTCAGTCCTGGTGAGGTATATCTGGTGTGCTGTGTCCAGTTCTGGGCTCCTCAGGACAAGAGAGACATGGAACTACTGGAGAGGGTCTAATGAAGGGGAATGAAGGTTAGATGATTGGATGATCTCTCTTAGGAGAGTTCCACCTGTATGAGGAAATATGAGGAAAAGTTTCTTTACTCTGAGGGTGATTGAGCACTGTCCCAGGCTGAGCAGAGAGGTTCCAGTGTTCTTCTCTGAAGATACGCAAAACCACGTCTGGATCACACAACCTGATCTAGGGGAACCTGCCTTAGAAGAGGGATTGGATTAGATGTTCTCCAGAGATTCCTTCCAAAACTCCATTGCATAGTTCTATGATTTGAAACAGAGACTACCCAGTTTTATGACTAGCAATAGTCAGTCACACATACACACAGTCATAATATCAGGAATCACTTCTGAAGCTTTTGGGCAGAGCTTAGTCTCTTAACTGTTGAGAAAAGATCTTTCCCTGTAGCATAACACTATAGGATTGGCCAGATGCATTATGGGACTTGGGGAGTTCTTTTCTGCCCAAGGATCAGGATATTGTACTTCATGGAGCTTCACTGAATCAATGACACACCATAATGCTCAAGAAAATAAATGGCGTGCATTAGAATATTTACATACATACAACTGTGGGAAAATGTTCTCCCAGCTGCAAAAACAAGCAAGCTCCTTTAAATTCACAGCCTTCCTATGCGAGCTGATTCATGATGAAGGCTGAACATAAAGGAGACATCAACACTGTGCAACTGAGCTGATGAGAAATTTAATTTCAAGTATTGTCCTACATAAAGAAAAAGGTTAGGGTAAGATACCAAAAAAGCAATGTGTTATATAAGAAATTAAATTATAATCATGTTATTTTATTGTAAATACATAATATACTTAAATGTTTTCTCTTTTATCTTTCTAATCTCCCTTATTTTCAGAAACGAGTAATAAAATATATTTTCATGAGAAAGGATTTTATCCATGGTAAAATTAGAGCCAAAATTGCCTCAAAAGTATTCCAAAATATTGATTTGTTTAGGTGCAACTGGTGGAACAGTAATTAATAAAAAAGTAATACAAATAATGTTTAAGAAATTTGTATTTTTAAGTTTTTTTTTATTCTAATATGATTTTAATTTTGAAGCTCTCACATCTTAAGCAATTGAAATAATTGAACAATAAATTCTCTTTTTTTAAGATTAAACAAAGAATTTCAGATTAAGCTAAATATGACATTTTTTATTTTTTAAAATTAAAAATGGGAAGGAAATAAGAAAAAATTCTGAATAAAATCATCAATTTTGCAATATTTAATTTTTAGTTTTGTTTTTTAGAAAAAGCATATAATACCTAATATTTGAATTCAGAATATAACTGTGTTACTGCATTTTTATTTATATGGTAGGTGGGAATGTTATGAGGATGTAGGCAAACAAAATCCTTTCATAAATATGAGGCTAATGATAAGGACGTTAATTTTGTCCAATAAATAGTGAGCCTCAAGGTTGCATGGAAGATATTTCAAGTGCAAATGTTGGCATTTGTGGTGTCTGCATTGTGCTGTGAGGTGTAGCATTCACACACCATACTTTGACCTGGACATGATGAAGGCATAAATCACCGTGGCAGGATAGCATGCAGACACCTGGCCTAGAAAAGGGCTGTGTGGAGTGGGGAACACCCAAGAACAATGTATCTGGAAAATATAGTCAAGAGAGGGTGAGGCATACTGGAGGTGTGAGCCAAAATCTCTGGCCTACTGTAGAATGGGTTGTGAGCTAGACTTTATTCTTGGCACAGTTGTTTTGCCATTTCTTTGAACTAGCTAGTGGTGATAATGATTCAGAAGTTTGATAATGAAGAAAAGATTTTTTTTTTCTCTCTGCATATAGAGTCTAGGATGCAATCTGACTATAATAATTGATGGAATAGCTTCTTAAACTGTGTATTGACAAATATGCTCAATTTCAAGATGAGAGTATTTCAGCATGTGGAGTCTAATGACTCCAACTCTATTTTTTTTCTCTCTCTTGCCTCAGTAGGAGAGATAAGAACAGAAAAGGGAAAGAAGGTATCATGTTTGAAAATAAATATATCAGCTAACACAGAAATTTCCAATGAAATGACAAGAATGAGTTTTACCCAGCTGTGCAGAAGTAATAATTTGAAGGAAATTTGAAGGAAAAATGAGTTCTAATATTTTTCTATGCCTTCCTGCAACTTTAGCTCCTCTTTATATACACAGTGAATAAACGTTTCTTCTTGTCTGTCTGGAATTGTAAGGAAGACTGGACCATGATCTTTGAGGTTCTACAGCCAGCATATAAATATTTAATAAATATTTAAACTATGAGCTTTGTAAAATTCTTAAGGGGCTCTTGAACACAAAAATGACAGTGCAGGGTATTGGAAGACTCTTTCTTTCCTAGATGTATTTGATAAGAGCAGTAATAATATAAAGAAGAGTAGGATCAACATGAATGACAGTACCATCCAAAAATGTTTTGCAAGGTATCTAAACATTAGTTAAGGGTCTTAGTTTAATAATTCTTGATTTACAGATGCATTTTTCCAACAGCTTAAATATAAAAGCCATGACTGTGTTCCATAGAAGTTGGTAGCAATTAGCTACATGATTTATGCAAAGTATCTATCTAGTTTTTTTTGAAAAACAGGGAATGTTTTCTGAAATAAGAACATTTTCAATAAAACAGTGGCTGAATTAAGAGACCTGGGAACTACATTCGACAGACACGAACAAAAATTTAATATATTCAAGAAAGTTTGTTAATGGAGATTCATTTTATGAGTGATTTCAAGTTTTTGGGGTCCAAAATGTTTCCTTTGTTGAAGGAGAGAACAAGGACATACTATTTATCTATGTTTAAATTCATGGAAATAAGACCTAACATATTCTGTATAAATCATGGTAAACTGGCAGGGTGAAAATCACAGAGAGTATTTTTCAGATCATTCTGCTTCAGACCGATCATTAAGCTGACACACATTTCATTTCAGGTTTGTATTTTTAAATACTTACAACAGCTGTGTGCTAGAGATTTATGGATTCTAATTTTCACTGTATTGTGAATAACGAGCATTGAATATTTAATATTTTTGTATATCATTCTCTGTCATACTTTATAATGGTAAAAAAGAGAGAAATAGAGACTTTTTAATTTTCAGTCTTTATTTCCATTAAGTTGTGCTCAAAAATCTGATGAGTATTCCAGAAGTGATGGGTGTTTAGAAAAAAAAAATACAACCAAATAAACATTGAAAGTCTGCTGCTGTTTTTTGGCAAAAATTAACCCAAATTTTCAGTAAAACTTATCCTACTTTGAAATGCATTTATTCATCACTAATATAATAAATGTATTAAAATGAAGTAATACATTGGCATACATGATCATAAACAAGATATATTTTCAAATTGTGCTAAATAGTTACTATGATGAAAACATGGTAAAAATCCCCAAACAAAAAAATCACACCAAAAAAAAAAAATGAACCAGCATACAGATCTTAATATTTTTTTACCTGGCTGCTTCTTTTCCTCAAGGAGTAACACGGGGTTTTTAATTTCCTGTGTCCTCTGCCTGTTTCTAAAATGCTACAGTCCTGTTTCACCTTATATAAAATACTACTAGATAGAAATAAAAGAAATAAACTACATTTGTCAATAATCACAGGTAAAAGGAACTGACAGAGAGAAAGGGGGTTTAGAAGGGACAGACATTCTTCAGCATTTTTTCTGATCAACATACTTTTTCTGTATTCTTTAATTACTTAGTTATTATGAGTTTAGATCAGGGAGGGGCGAGGGAGGAGGGAAGAAAAATAAAAGAAGAAAAGAAGTAAAAGGAAAAAAAACAAAAAAAAAGAACAAAAACAAACAAAAAAACCCCCAAACAAACAAGCATAATTTTTAAGCATTAGGTTTTCTGTGTTCAGTAGTAGAGCCCAGAACTTCCTTTCCCTAAGAAAATCAGAACATAAGTAGGTAAAGTAAATGAAATTAATGAGTTTTCTAGTTTATGTGTGTGATACTTATTAGGTAGAATAATGCAACCAATAAGTGGAGATATACAAATGTGGTGAGTGTACACACTTCTTGGGAGCTTTAAAAAAACCAGTTATATACGTGAATATTATTTCAGTCATTTATTTCAGAATGGCATGACAGCTTTATTTAGAAGAGTATTTCAGTAACAGGCTTGACTGTCTTCTTATTTTATTGATTATGAAGGCAAAGTTAAAATGTTATTGAATCACAGCTACATCACAATTTGAAATTTTAATTTGAATGGATTAGAAGACTGTTACGTGGTAGCAAGGACTTCTGAAAAGCAGGAAAAAAGCTATCTTTTGTTTGTATTGAAAATGTGTCCTAGTAGGAAACAAGAAGTGGAATCATTAAAAGTAAAATATGCACCGTTCTAGTAAAAAAGATTGGGCAAGAAAAGAGCTCCTCCAATATAATTCAACGAAACAATACTACACACAAAATAGTGTTATTCTAAAAGAAATAGTTCTGACAATACACTTTCACAGATAGAAGAAGTCATATTTGAGTGGCATCTGAAACAGAAATTAGGATTAAAACTATTTCCATCAAACAGTATTCAGAAACATATTAAAAATCTCCTAGCCAATACTATCCAATCTAAGTAAATTCCATAAAAACTGGGCAGGATAAGGAACAGAATTGTAAGGGAAGAAGGCATGTTTTATGGGCTGTCAGACATGAGCAAGATGTTGATCTTGCTGGACTGAGGAGGCCTAGGAAATAACTATATATTTATAGCAGTTGTCTAGACTTCTATTGTAGTAGAAAGGAACACTCATTGCAAAGTAGATGAATTGGACCCATAGTGTGTTTTCTCCTAAATAATGAAATAAAGGAACATAAAATGACTGTCACATGCTTTACATGTCTAACATGGGATGGATCCTTTACCATCTATGACATTATTTTCTGGACAATGCCATTTATAATAATGATGAATCACAGGACAGAAAAGAAAATTAATGTATAGATACTGATAGACAAAAAAAAAAAAATTGCAAGTCCTCATGTTGTTTGCAGCAACAGAGAAATTAATATCTTGTATTTTCTTGACATAGGTAAAAAGACCCGAGTCTTGAACTGAACTTTCTTTTCTTATAATCATCAGTATTATGTGGTTTCAAACATATTTTTATAGCATTCAGTTTCCAACTATAGAAAAATCCTGACTCTAAATGACTTAATGAAGCAATCTGATGATTCTGACGACACTTACCTCTGCAGACACACATCAAGAAGTTTTTGTTCACACTTTTTATTTGATCATTCGCTGAAAATAATTCAAAAATTTAAGATAGACATATCTATTGATTTTCTTTTGCTGTTCTTGTCATGATGCTATTATAGATCAAGTCACCAATTCAGACCTATTATAAATGCCAGTGAAGAATTATGAGATGTTGTGACAGAGAGGTGTTAAAAATCAGGAAGTCACAGCACCAAGATTACAGTCAAAAGAAAAGGTGTTTTATTTCCTTCATTCCGTATAATTTGCTGTTCATGTTCACATCCTCATATGACAGAAGATATGGAGAGATTGCTTTTCATGGCTAAAAATGTCTTTTTTGTCACTAAGAAGTTTTATAGAGCTCAGTATGTTTCTAACTAAAAATTCAAAGTTAACTCCTGTCTTTGAAAAATGTTTTGAAGTATCTGCCAAAGCTTCAGAGTTTTCTCTTGAAAAACTATCTTCATAATCACATTTTTTTCCAATAATTTTCATATTTCAAAAGAACTCAAAAACTAGAAGGAATTGGAACTTTTTTTCATCATTAGAAAAAAAAAATCCCAATTTGACATTTCTTTTCTAAACACAGTAGTGATTTTGATCATGCAGATAAAATTCTATGACAAGAATTACCTTTTATTCTATGACAAGTTACCTTTTCCATTGCAGTCTACAATAGCAGTCAATAAATGAATACTTATCTATATATACATATGATCACTGACAAAAAAGTTTTACAGGGCTGCGAAAAATAGTGACTGATCATTTGGTAAATTTAAAAGTGTGGATAATATTTGTTCCCATTTTTATCACATTCCATGAAAGCGTAAGTAAGTCTCATTCTGCTTGTTGTGTGATTTAATATTATTTCAAGATCTAATCAAAATATCATAAATTATTTTCCATAGAACAGGTTCATATTCTAGATTAAAATTTTTGAATGTATCTTTTGCATGCATTTCAGTGGAATTTAAGCATCAAATGTGAATTAATAATGCATATGTTTCTCTGGATTTTAATTCAAGGTTCCAAATCTTCTCATGAAAATTCAGTGGGATTTAAGATTTATACAGGTATCAGAAGAACAGTTGCTGCAACTATAATTTGAGTTCCCAACTTTATGGAATTTACAGCGCTGAGTAAGGCACTAAAGATGAGATTCTGTCTCACAGACTTCACTTTCAGTCTTATGGCAAGAACA
>JANPWX010000013.1:8186021-8260820 GCA_024734555.1 Trochalopteron elliotii
CCTTTCCCTGTTTCCTTTATTTCCTTTCCCACTTTTTTTTTCTCCATTTTCTCTCTTCTAATATATTTTTTAAAAAATTGTAGCCTTTTCTTTTCTTTATTTGTAGTAAGCAACTTCACTGAAATGCACGGAATATCATGCAATCATGTATGTATAAGAGGGAATCAGAATCTTTTCCCATAAAAGATCTCACATAATTCCCCCCACAATTCAAGTTACATGCAAGAAATAATTTTTAAGCTATTTCAAGCTTGGCTATTTAATCACATAATTGGCCCACTTACAGATTTTGTTAGTGTTCCCCAGCAAAATTTGTCTGAGTAAGAGTTATGGAACCTTCTATTATTTTATTGCTCGTACAATTCTACTACTATGGCATTGAAACAGCATCTGTAATAAGCTTGAAAAGCTCTTTCAGACAGTTGATTAAGTGTAGATATTACCCTTAATCTGTTTTATTTTAATTTTGCCAAGTCATATACGTTGCTTAAGAATTGTCTGTTCAAACACAGTGTTCTGTAATACTATGTCAGGTACGAAATGAAGTCAAGCAAGCCACAGGCATGTTTTACAGTGACTAGTGCCAGTAGTTTGTTGTAGCTACAGAACAAATAGCAAATAATTGATACTTCAGATGCAGAAGGAAAAAGAAAATTCATCTCAATTTTTTCCTTTATTTCAATTCACCTTGGACACAGCCATTACCATCATTTCTACCAGGTAATTCTCACAATTTTAAGACACCCTTTAGTGAAAGTCCACAGAGTTGTTTGTGGATTTAAGATTCATAGAATCATTAAGGTTAGAAGAGATATCTAAGATCATTGAGTCCAATGTGTAGAACATCTAAAAATGTTCTCTGTTGAAATGATGCAAATAAGATGATATTCTGTTAATGAGATAATTACTGTCCCCAAGTAGCAAACTTCATAATTTTTTTTAAAAGACTACAGCTTGAGAGCTGAACCATAGTTGGAAATTTTTGTTTTAAAACAGAAGACTGTTGGAAGCATAATTTTCCTGCTACCAATAATCTGAGACTCTAACAAATTGTATAGTAGTAACATGTAGTGTCAGATATACCACACAATGCTTCTCATTAATAAAAAGTGGATGTGAAAGGGAGAGAGCCAGGATCTTTTTATGTAGATCTTTGCATCAATTTTTCATTGGTGTTGAAACCTGCCAAAGGTGCTTAGGATGAAAAGAGATCTACTTTTTTCTTTTTTTTTAATTTACATGTCAGTTGATCTTTTGAGTGAATTACACAAGGCTTATGGATGCATGTGGTATGAATATATGTTTTATTTGGCGAAAGATTTTAATGGTTCTGGGAGATGAATTCACAGGCAATGGAGGTACAGTTTCCATATATTGCATGATATTATATATATTTTCTGATGTGGAAAACAAAGGATAGAAAACAATCTCTGCGAAGAAGGGTAAACTTAAATTATGTTTTTGTCAATGTTCCTTTCCTAAACAAATATATTGACTTCAGTTTAATTGCTACTACATGATAAAGCTATTCAAGAAGAACAATATTGTAAATTAATAGAAATTTTTGCTTCTTCCAATTAACACCAAGTAAAATAAATCATGTTATTTCTAAAATCATACTTTAGTACAAATAAATCATACCAGCAATATTGTTTCATCATACCTGAATTTTCCACTTTGTTGGCCCGTAATACTAATATTACACAATACTAATATTACTAAGTCAACTAGGGATCAAATTTTATACATTAAATGTACTGTTATTATATCTAATGCTCATTTAAAACATATGATAAAAGAATCTGAAGATAAATACAGAATTTAAGGAAAATATAGCTTAATAAAGACAAAAACATGAAGTGTTTGGGAGTACCATTTATCAGACGATAAATTCCATCTCGCTTCAGAGACTGTACATTTTGCTGTGACCTTCATTTGCTATTTCTACATTGTGCTTAAATTACCTTTGGGCTTTGGTACAAAAATTCTGTAGTGTAAGTTTGGCACCAAATAAAAAGGCTGAAAAAAGGTGATGGAACAATCAAGAGTCATTAATGATGAATGACTAGTGGCCCTGAATATATGGGTTTTCAACCGGGCTGTTGACTTTGACTGATATTGAGTATAAAAGTCAGGGGTTGGAGTGGAGCCTTTGATTTCCCCAGTGGAAACATTTAAGGATATTGCTTTCTAAACAAGGTATGGATCGCTATGACATGGAGGGAAAAGAGATCAAGATTCTGAAGAGCAATCAGCTCTGCTAATAATTTAGATTTTTTTCTTGGGCTTTTACCTCTCCAGTACCATAAAAGGTGAAAGCCTGAGAGACTAGGAGATGCTTTTACAGGTCTGCTCTCACTGTCTCTCTATTAATCACACGCAAAGACTTTTAAGTAGAACTGAAATCTCTGGGAAAAAATTCTGAGCTGTGGAAGGCTCAGGAGGGCTGTGAGACGCCTCCTGAGGTTTAAGATTGTTAAGAATTTAGAGGACTTACACCTGTTGAGGAACGGGAGAGAAGGTGAGAAATTGACAAACACAAACTCAAAACTGAAGAAAACCAGGAGCGGAAGATAGTGATGCCATCAGCATTAATCTTGTCTTAGCAGGAGTTTGGGTTGTTTACATTTAGCCGTGAAGGCTTCTCTCCTTTGCTTTTCTTAAGAAAGACTGCTCAGGGATCCTTCATCAATGAGAAAGACTAAAAAGAAAGCCAGAAAAGTGGAACAGCAATAAAATATCATGGACTGAATATTTTTAATTGTATTATAATTTCTCTCTGCTTTTTAAAATCATTTCAATGGAGGATTATAGATTTCTGATGTATAAGTTTCATTTTAACTGAAATACCTGTGGGAGTGCATTTTTTAATTTTAAGTTTAATTCATAAGTTAATGTTCTTTTGTAAAATGGTTGTTCTCTATACCCCTTTTGTTACCCACGTTTGATTTATCCCTGTTTTTTCCCCAGTAACAGTTCTGTAATTGGTTCTGTATTCTCCCTAAGTTTTGCCCCCCAAAGACATTTAACCGTCCATGACTTCATAGACAGCCACCTGTTGCTGTCTATCATTTTTGGGGTCACTCCCCACTTCTGGAAGATTCTGAGAGAAGCATCGAGTGATTGGACAGAATTCTGATTGTCACCTTCTAATGTTCACTGTATGGTTGTTTTGTATGTTTGTTTATGAGACTAGCCACCACCCTGTAAACCTCATTGGTCCCCTTTCTGTGTAACACCCCCAGTTATAAGGTCTCACCCGAGAGTTAACCGGGGTCTTCGGCACGCTGACTCTCAAGGTGAGGACCCCACGCTGGGGTTCCAATAAACTCGTGTGATCCAGCGTCTCTGGAGGCCCCCTTTTTACAATCCTCCAGCCCATCACCACGCAGGAGCAGCTCGAGCTCCTGTGAAAAAGAACCCACTGAAAGGAAAACTGTTACCTGCGCTGAGGCTAGCCAGCTTGAAAAACAGGCACAGTAACAAATACCCATAATTTTCACTTCAATTTGATTAGCAATAAATTATTGTATCCATAGATTATGTATTGTTGTATTTTTTCCCATTACAAATTTTATCTTAACAACTCAAGAAAATATAACTTGATTCAAAGGTAGTATCTCAGAATGATTTTTTCCTATGGTTTTGTGTTTCTCATTACATAGAATGTAATACCATAAATTAATTTAGTTGACTGAGTTAAGTCTTTTTTTCATTAATGAGCTCAAATATATTAAATATGCAAAATACTTATGCTGATTTTATCAGACAGAAACAGAGTACTGTATCTTTTGGTGGGATTCTTCCAATCAAAATCCAAAGGAACATGCAGTGGTATAATTTGCTCACTACTGCCTCATTTTAATTCCTGGAGTGTTTTGTGAAGTCTGTGAGATGTTTTAATGCAGATAGAACACACCAATGCACTGAAAAGGCTGAAATTATGGTAGAATGAAAAAAACCTAAGTGACGATAAAAGTGGAACTTAATCTTCTTGGTATTCTCCATTATTTAGGGATTCTTTCAAAAATCTGTTTTCAACTCGGGATTTCAGGAAATCACAATTATGCAACTGGGCTGATGCTGTAGTTTAGTTAATTAGCAGCTTTTTTCTTCTCTGTTTATCAGCTTGAACCCTCTTAATGTATATAATTATAATTAAACCTCTTTCCTCAGAAAATACCAGGAAATAAGGTATCCAAACTTTTTGCCAAGTATAAAATAAACTGTATGAAAATTTCTTTTGAGATGATTCCATCTCTTACTCAGAAGGATTTGATACTTGTGATGGTTTTAGTTTACTATATAAATTCAGAATTATTTAACCTATTATCCTTTTCAAAAAAACCCTCAAACCCTGTTGTTTCTGAAACCACTGACTTCAAAAAGGGGAGGAAATACAGTTATTGAAATAAATGTCTAACCAAAGCAAGTCTTACCTAACATGGAAATTCTTAATGATTTGCTAATCCTTTCCAATTCCCAGCACGTATTTGAAAAATGTAAATAGCATAATAATACAGCAGTGATATTAATTTTGTATGGAGTGGCACAGCGTGAATCTTACTCCCCATGTAAGTCCTAGGTATTCTTATAATCCATCAACCATTGCAGCATGAGAATTCTCCCAGGTTTATTTTCATATTAAACTATGTTTTTACCCAAACTATTTGCATTACACTGCTAGCAAGATGTCTTCTTTGCTTTTACTCCTATTTTGTATATGTTATATTTTCTGTATCTCTTTGAGAATATCTCTGTGTCTCAAAGAGGACAGAATTTAAATATTAAAGAAATAACTTTTCAGTATAGCTGCTGACTACTTCTAATTTACTTTTAAAAATATTTCTCACAATTTATAGAGTATTTAATGACCAAATTATCCATAAGATTTTTATGAATTCCTAAAAAATGCAGTTTATTGTAAGAAAATTCATGTTTTCATGTTAGATAAATGAATGTAGAGAGAAATCACTTATCTTTTTTTTTCTCTTTTATCAAGGTATCATAAAGAGAATATATACACGTAATCTGTTATGTTGATTTTTTAAAATATCCACTAATCTGTAAGACAGCAGAAATTTTCTACCTACCAATAACATAAAAGGTAAAAAATTAAAAATATTTTAGTGAATATCTCCTGAATTATAAAGTATCCTTTTTCACATTTAAGATCACATAAATTGCAAAAGAAAAATGTTCATATATTGAAGTCAAAGGTAGACTCAAGTCTTTCAGAGTGTACCTGTCAGAAGCTAACTACTGATTTTATTACATATAATAGAAATATTGCTTCTCCTTGAAAAAAATCATAATAACATAGTTCTGTAATTTGCACATTAATCTCTCTGTTTAAATAGTGTTTCTGTATATACATCATCGCTACTTGTCCACTTAGTTAAAAGAGTATCTCAAGGATGAAGTGGCATTTAATTTTTCTCTTGCCTGATTTCCTGAGCATTTTCAGGAAATTATTATTAAAGGATTCTTCATTGAAGAGAGACTGGAATTTTATGATGAAATATACTTGAATACTTTCTTCAGTCTTTTCCAGTACCAGTCAGCCTGATGGTTTATGGTTTTGTCAAACAATTTGTATTATTTCAGCTGAATGAGTAATCAGCAATGTTTACACAGATGCTCGGAGTACTATATATTTATTATTTTTAAATTATAAATAAGTTTTTATTGGAAGATCATATTTCTCCTATGTTTGCTAACTGACCAAATTTCCTTGCCAGTGTTTTCTTACACATTTCTTACACATTCATTTTTACTTTTAATTGATAATATAGCTTAAAAAGCTAATGTTGGGATTTGTTTTCATATTCAGTCACTGAATATGATGAGATTTTGAGGTGTTTTTTCAATATCTTTCTCATTAAGTCTTTTTTCTGCTATTAAACAAAGATGGAAACAAGGTGGAAGGATACATCAAAATTTATGATACAGATGGTTTTCCATCTATTAACCTGAAAGACTGGTTTTGTAGCAGAATTTTTGGGGAGGAAAAAAAGCTATTGAGATTCAAAGGAGAACTAGGACTTGAGTTTAAAATTAAGAAGCATGAAAAGTATGGAGTCCAGTGCTTGAACTTTACTCTCTGATTTTCTTCTATTTATCAGCACAGAAGAACCCAAGACTTTGGAGACTGTTAATAATGTAACAGTTTCTTCTGGACTAAGTAATACAAGACAAAAATATTCAATTTTCAAGGACATTAAACAAGAAGGTGATTTATATTTAGACAATTTATTTAACATTTCTTAGCCAGAAGATTTGAGCTCTTTATTTACAGAATAATCCCATCCTACTTTATTATTTTTGTGTACAAATTAAACATAGCTTTAGGGATTAAGAGTTAGCGATGTACTTTTTGGCGCAAAATAAACACAAGAAAATAAATCTGTGAGACAGATTTACAAGAGCTCTATTTTAAGATATACATAAATTTGTGTTGCAGTGCATGATTGAGGTTTTCAAAGTTGTATCTGTATTCTGTTTATTTGTCTGTATTTGGTAGATTCCTTCCAAAGCCCCTTCCAAAACACCCCTACCCTTAATCACATGGTATCACCCTGTTCTGGACCACCCCCTTCCTTCCCTCATTGGCCCAGAGTGTCCTCCGCCCGGGCTGCGACCTGGAAAAGGAGAGGACAAGGGCCCAAAGCAGGTTCTGGCAAGTGCAGTTCTGGCACGTGCACTGCACTGGAATAAACACCTTCCCAAACCCACGTCAGAGCCCGCTCTTTATTCCAAGTCTTAAACCACGCACAGCCAAGAGACTGAGGAACCCATGAACTGTTTTAGTTGGTCTGGGAACTACTGCTTGCCGGTAAGCAGCCCACACAGAGAAACCAACTACAAATTTGGAGCTGTTTCACATGTTTATGCTTTTATTTGTATGACGAGAATTGTTTTCACCTACTTAATAAATATTAAAACTTAACTGATCAAAATGCATGGATACAAATTTAGTAATATGTTTTAATTGTGACTTTAGTACTTAATCAAAACATTAATTTTCAAAACTTACTTATTCTTACTGATGTAAAGAGAAAGGGATTACAGAAACATGATCACTCATTCAAGATACTGCTATAGAGGTGAAATGACTGACATTAGAAATATATGGAGAATGAAATTGGAAAAAAATGCAGCTCTTCAGAGATCAAGCTGTTGCACAACATGCAAACAATGCTTTGAAAAAAATCAATGAAATAATAAAACCACAAGAATAACAAGATGAATGGTATAATAAAAGACATGAATCCAAAAAGTCATGGAAATTAAAAATTCTCTTACAGTGACTATGGTTTACAAGTTTTTTACCTTCATAATTTTGCATCAATATTTCTGATAAGGGTGGTACCAGAGGAATGATTTAGAGTATAAATTAGTAATTTAATTTTATTCATTTCAGCAGTAGCTCAGGGGGGTCACCCTGTGTGCACATAAGAAATGCCCAGTGCATATAATTTATAGGTTGCTTTTCAGATCAAGCTGTGTAATTGTGTCCACACATGTAGAATTTCAAATATAACTAGAATGCAAAGACGAATAAATATAAAGTAACGAGATTTCTACATATAGAATTTCAAGGTGTACAGTGATGTTCTTACAAAAATAACTATGTCATGGGGCAGATAAATAAGACACAGTCCTTTAAAAATTCCTTAGATATATATTTTTCAAGCTAATTAGGCGTCATTTGTTATCAAAAACTATGTCGTCTGGTACATAAAGAATAATTCATCCTGTCATTTTTTTACTAAGAAAAAGTTTGTTTTTGGGGGCTGTCAATCATACCTTTTAAAATTTGATTGAAATGTTATTTTGGAAAAAAAAGGGACATTTTTAGAACATTTTAATAGGAAATAACTCAATTCTTCCTTATTTTGCAAGAAAAGGTGATTGCTTCCTTTTGCATACTTTTCATAAACAAGTACATAATGCATAAAACATAAAGATGATTAAACTTGATAATTTTACACTCAGAGAAATATGTCATAATTTTATGTTTCAATATGGAAAAGTGCTACAATATTTTACAGTTTTTGTTTTAAAGTGTATGGACTAGTGTCTAGAGGTTAGATTCTGTAGTATAACTGTCTGAAGATGTTGGAAGAAAATAAAGTGAATCTCCTCTACCTGAAGCAGGATCACCTACATCTCTATCTAAATATGGAAAAGCGAAATATAAGTAGAAAGAAGAATAGAACAAGCAGTATTGTGACTTGCCACACATTCTTGAAGTGAATTTCAGGCAGCTTTCATTAACCTCCATGTGTACTTTAAGGCATAGATGCATTGTCCTTTATTTGCACCTCATAAGGTGTGGGTTTAGGCACCACAACATGGAAAAGACACTGAGCTATTAGAGAGCGTCCAAAGGAGGGCCAAGAGGATGGTGAAGGATCTGGAGGGGAAGCCTTATGAGGAGTGGCTGAGGTCTGTTCAGCCTAGAGAAGAGTGAGAGGAGAACTCATTGCAGTCTACAACATTCTCACTGGGAAACGGAGGGGCAGGGACTCTTTTCTCTGGTGACCAGTGACAGGACTCAAGGAAATGGCATGGATCAGGGGAGGTTTAGGTTGGATATCAGGAGAAGGTTCTTCATCTGGAAGATGCCTGGGCACTGGAACAGGTTTCCCAGGGAAGTGGTTACACCACTTGGTTGCTGTTTTAACAGACAAAGTTCAAAAAGTGTTTGGACAATGTTTGCAGGCACAAGACATGACTCTTGGGATGCCCTGCCCAGGACCAGGAATTGGACTTGGTGTTCCTGATGGGTTCTTTCCAATTCAGCATATTCTATGTTTCTACAGTTCCCCCTTCTTACTTCTTTCCCCCACTTTACATCCAGAGCATGATGCCATATGGTCTGGAATATCCCTCTGGTCAGTTTGGGTCACCTGTCCTAGCTGTATCTCCTGCCAATGTCCCGTGCACTCCCCAACTTCCTCACCAGAGTGGCAGTACAAAAAGCAGAAGGGGTCTTGGTTCTATGTAAGCCCTGCTCAGCAATAACAAAAACATCAACACTGTTTTCATCACTAATCCAAACACATGGCCCCATAGTAGCCACTGTGAACCAGGCAAAACCAGCCCACAGGGGAAAGCTGGAAATTATCTTAATCATTGATTCTTCCTTGATGCACTCATAGTTTTTGGACTGAGGCATTTTGTTCTATTCTCAGATGATAGTATTACAATGCACATCATTATCCATTCACTAGGTTTGTCCAGTTGTTGATGTTAATTCAACGTCCTTTGCCCACACCTCAAAAACTTGACAGCCTTTGCACGCAATAGAGGCCCTGTTACATGCAAAATAATACCTTGGATTTTTGTCTACAGCTGTGCTAGGTATCTCTGTGATTCCTGAGTTACCAGTAAATGGAAGGAACGCTCTTCATCTGCCCCCAGTTGAATGCTTTTCACATCCATCCTAACTATCCATAGATTCTTCTCTAGAGTTTCAGGACATGCAGCATATGAGAATATCCTGGGAGATGCCTTTCTCTGCTGCTGTGGGGGTTTTAAGTTGAGTGTTAGGGTGTTGTTTTGGAGGGGATGGGAAGTGGGACATTCTATTTTCATTCTGAGTTGGGGTATGTAGTATCTGGTTCTATAAAGACACCCTGCTGGCTTCTTTTAGACCACTAGGTATTTAGACCAGTTATTTGAGTTTCTTGTGCTATATTTTTTCCCCTTTCCTAGTTTTCTTGTAGTCTCCTTCTGGAAAGTAGGTATAAACTTCCTCAACTTATTTCTCCTACTTTCTTCTGCTAAAATCCTAAAGTTAATTTTATTGTGTTTATTGCATTCCACTATTATGTTTTATACTGAATCCTGGGTGTTATTACCAGGGTCCATATCAGAATGGGATCTTTTACCTGTGAGTTCCAAGACTAGCTCTAGAAAGCAGCCTCTCTGCAACTCTTGTTTCAAGGCATTAGTCCAGCTCATGTGTGGCTAGCTAGAACTCTTACTGCTACTTTTACTAATTTTGAAGCTTCCCTAACATCACTTAATATTTCATGAGTATGATAGTCACCCTGCTTAGGGTGTTGATAGCTCAACCCTAATATTTTGTTTATTAATGCCACCGATAAAAATTCTGAAGAACTTCTTTTTTCCTGTAGTATCCTTCATATAGAATATTATTCCCTACCCTGTAATCCCTAATGCATCACTCCTATAAAGTTGGCAGGCTGGTAACACTATAGCACAATGATTATCTTCCTTTTAGCAAGTTTAAGAGACACCTGTTTTCTTACTGTAGTTACCCATCTTATTTTTTAGGATTTAAACTTCAGTGAAAAGGACTCATAAGACTTCTCTCTGTTCTGCCACTTGATATTTTTCATGCTAGTTGACGACATTGCAGTCTAATTTTGGCTGTGTTATTTATTGTTATTTTGCTGTTTATTTCCCTCCTGACCTTTTCAGATTTGTATTGAATATTTTACTATCCTTTTACTATCCTTCAATCCATACACCTTATTCCCTAAATTAAGGACATTACTATTTCTCTACTGCAGTTGTCCCTACTTAAGTTTATAGATATAATTTGTAAATGCATTTGAAATAGCAAAATGTACATGGTACACTTGATTTATCCCTATCATAGGGTTTTTCGGAAAAAAAACTTAGTTCAGCAAGGCAATATTATGATCTATAGTCTTCTAATATTGAACTGTTCTATTTGCATACTGTGGTATGACATTTGCAACACAATTGGAAATTTGAACCAATAAAAGAATAAATATATTTTCCTCTGTACTCAATATGCATGCACACACAACCTTGTGCATACATTCTCACAATTACAATGGCAATAAAACCAATTAATTGCAAAAAAAAAGTCTTTTTTTTTTGTGTAAAATTATAGGGTTATTAATATTCAGTCAATTTAATACCATGACTGGCTAAAGCCTCTTTTTTAATGACAGCAATAATACTACAAGACTGCTGATAAAAATTAAATTAGAAATTAAAGTCTCTGTAAAAAATAAGCATAAGAAGCATATAGTTTTAAGCTGATATGCCATGTGTTAAAAAAAATAAAATCTTATTGCAGGGAATAGCTAAAAAAAATTGTTACTATTGTCTTCATAATATTGGTTGGGAAAACTCTTTAGCTGACTAAAAACTTTCAGCAGTAAATGAGCATGCCTAAAATAAAGCTAAATGAAAATACATAAAGGCTCTTCAGTGTATGGAGATATAAATAATTTGATATACTGTATATATACATAAGTATAATGAGAGAATAATGTATTAATTTTCTGTCAGAATAGATCATTAAAAACATGATTTCATATTTCCTCCATAATCCAGAAGAAAAATTAAAAATTATTCTTGAATCAAATAAAATGCCTGCAACTAATAAGCAGATCCCTCCTCTCCATCAAGTAAATATTTCTTTTCCATCTAATAATAATTCACTGCAAAAAAAGTAGTTTTTGTAAGAAAAAGAGTCTTCATGAGAAATAAATGTTACTACACTGGAATATTTTCTAAATCTTTCAGTTGACCACAGCCCTTATAGGGGAAATTATGAAAGCAACATCTTCACAATAAGAGTCTTTTTTGACATAAGTATTACAACCTTTTTTTGGAGATTGTGTCTTATCTATAATAACATTTTTAGTGTTATATTTTTACAACTTATATAGTTATATTATAATACTGAAATAAATACCTTTTACAGGTTTTTGCACTTTTTAAAATAAATATTCTGAGTACTTCCTTACTAACAACAATGTGTATAAGATGCAAAATGTCACCCAACCTTTCTTTTTTTAATTCCTCAGCAGCAAATGTGCAAATCCTCTTGTCAAATAATAAGAGAAGCTCAGGATCCTATACTGAAAAGGAAGAAAACTTACTCTAAGTAAATACATATATCAAGAAAATTCTCCAGAAATGAGATTGTAATAGGTATTCCAGACACAGCCTGGAAAGGTTTGAATCAAATTAATATTAAACAATTTATTTTGCTTCCAAAGGTGATGTTTCTGAAGTCAAATTTCTCTGCTTTCCTAGAAATGTCAGTTAAGTTATATTTTCACCAAGTTCAGCATGCTTAATGAATTCCTTGGGGAAGCCATAATATCTGTAGCACAATTAACTTCCCATTTTTATGTAAATGAGGAGTTTCAGTGTCCCTGATGGAAGCCTGCTTTTGGCTACAGTTAGCAAGTGTATGCCATTAAATGACACATGAAGCCTTGAGCTGAAATTTAGACTTCACTAATTTGTGCTGTGACATGTGCAAAGCTGCTTTAGAGGAATGTGAAACACAATTTTTTAAATGTACCTGATGAAATGGGGATTATTACCCCTGGCTAGACTGCAGTCAGCAGTCTGATTACTTTTGTTTTTCCTTGGTCTTCACAGAATAAGCACACTGATACTCTCTTCATTCTTTTTATATTCCTTATAATATTTTTGGTCACATTTCTTTATTATAGTTGAGATTATTGATTTAAGATGGAAAGACTGCAATAGAGTGAGAGCATATTTTAAGTTGTATGTATGCATTTGTGTTCATGTAATTAAAGTTAATACTGAAAATTTAATACGGAAAAGAGAAATAAACTCCAAGTTATGTAGATAGACTTGTAAAGGAAAATAAAATCACATACATAAATTTAATCATCTGAGTGAGATAGAACAGTGAGAAAACAATATCCAAAATGAAAAGAGAATGTTACTGAATAGTTTAAGCTTTATTGTTTCTGGTAAAGACCTTTGAGATCTTCGGATGAAAGGCTTTCTAGAAATGCAAAGTATTATTGTCTCAGAGTAAAAGAACTATAAAGTTCTAAAACATTGAAATACAATCAGATTCAAAGTGTAATCACAAAATGGGATCTGGCTGCGTATTTTGTATACAACTTTTGGCTTCTTAGGAAGATTCCTAAATCCAAGTTGGGTTCTAGCTTCCTATTTTCATCAAATTAGTCAATTGGGAAAATAAGGGAAAAGCATAAACAAAATGTACAGAGACACAGAGCTTTAAGAAAAAAAAAAAAAAAAGAAAGAAAACCTCACTCATGGAGACAATGTCAAGACACAAAACTTATTAGTTACACTCATTCAAGGACAATGCATGCACTACATGCACCTCTTCCAGGAAGTTCAGCATGGAGTTTGCAAGCAGGAAGACTGTAAATAAGGCGAGACTTTTGCTGGAATTAATAAAGTTGGACAGACCTATGAAGGGATGTGCAGGGCAAGGGAAAAAAGAAAGGAACAATTGGTGGGGGTGAGACAGAAAGTCATATAAATGGGGCTGGTCATGTATAAAATGGGGCCAGTCCATACATGTCTGTCTGAGCCTTATGCTTGCTCACTGCAGTCAGTCCTAAATTCTTATACCTTCTTATTAAATCTGCTTTCTCTCTATATATGCTGTTGAAGGCAGCACCTTGTCTGTGGCCATCTGTGTGGCTGTGGGAAATGGGTTTGTAGAGAATTCTTAGAGCCTGACAGAAGCCTCATGTAGTATGCATCTGTATGCAAACTCAGAGATAAAAAATAGAGAAGGGTCAGAAAAAATTTCTCTCTGGGTCAGAAGAAGGTATAATCTGACATGTAGCCACAGCTGTGACTGTGACAATGTCCTCTTAGTGTGTCTGTGAATCTCTGGGGTACATGTTCAGTTTCATTAGTGTTTGAACCTGTGAATTGGAAGCAGCATCCCTCAGCCTGGTCAGATCCCAACAGGGTTCATTGGTACTGAAATGGGCCACAGTAGCCAGACAGGAGGGTTCTGGGTCAGGGAGGCTGGAGGAGCTACCAGTTGAATCATACACAAAATGTCAAAATACTATCTTAAGTTACCCCTTGCTGCTTAACTTTAGCAATGCAATTAAAATGGAAATCTCTTTAGTTATCGCTAGTCAATTTAAGTATTTCCACTTTCATGAGAAAACATTTTCTGGCACCTCTTGTTCCATTTCTCTGCAAACACTCCAGCTCAGAAATTTTTCCCTCTCAAGATTTTATGATTCTCACACAAAATCTCTCTTCTGAATAAATTTGCACATTAGACCTGCTCAGATAACTGTAAGGGAAAAGGAAATCATTCCTGATTTTACATATTGTCATTATGGATGGAATACTTAAGAAGGTAAATGCACACATAGAATCAATTCCTCAGTTTGACAAATCACAAATCCTATTGTGTGAGGAGAATATTCTAACCTACACTTTCTAAATGAGACTTAAATCTGATTCTTTTTCAACCCTTCTGAGAAATATAAGCTACTGTAAAATTAATAGTATATAGATTTATTAAACCAGTCAACAAACAACAGGCATGTCTCTTTAACCCAGAAATACCAATGCTTTCATAGCAGTGAGAAGGATTGTGATCATTCTTCCCTATGTAAAAAAGAATGTGTCTGTCTCTATTTCCTAAATCAGACTCAATTAAAAAAAAAAAGTCATAAAGACTTCACCAAACAAAGGTATGTAAAGGTCCTGTGTGAAAGTGCATTTTTCTGATTGTGAGAATACAGAGAATCTCCTCATATTTTTAAGCACCTTTTTGTATGCCTTTGGAGAAAATGCTGGAGATTAAAGTTTAAATAATATACATCCTGTCATGTTTGGATCATTGTCTTGTTAACACAGTCAGCATTACTTATATTGTTAAGGCGATTGCTTTCTGCTTAACAGAAAACCAGAAACAGTTGACCAAAAATCCCTCAAAACCTTGAGATATTTTATCTATTCATTAAGTTCCAGTGAAAAACACTTTTTCTCCTTCTCTGTCTCTGTTTAATGATTCAGGATCTGTCAGATCAACCAAGGGGAAAGCAAAGAGAAACTTATACAAGATATCCACACCATTACAGTAAGAGTAATACATAAATATTTTTAACAGGTAGAAAAGAAATGATTCTTACCTAAGGGGATTAATGATGTCAAGGACAGATGGCAGTAAAAACCCACAACCAACCTTTATATGCTCCACTACTAGAAAAGTCAATATGCCCAAAACCTAGTCAATTTTCTGGATTCTAGTATTTAAATGTACACATGCTCATCATAAATATGCATATACACATACATAGTGAGCTACATTTAATTTTGAAAGGTAAAGAAGAGATAGATAAGCACACCTTGGACCTGTCAAGTTCTATTTCCCTAAAGAACATGTGGGAATGGGTTTCTCTGCAAGAATTAAGGACTTTCCTGAACCAGACAGACATGACTACTGAAGCAAAGTTACACTTCCTCTGACTTGTTCTACTTTTGTCTTCATGCTTCTTACATTTTTTGCTCCCTAATGGTGTCATGGCACATGGAAAATATGGACTCAAACATCATAGTCTGGAAATGACTTAAAACCCATACTTCCAATTTTTTTTTCTTTTTTTTTTTTTTTTTTTCCTGGTAAAGGTTTACTCTCTGGACAGGCATGTATCAGGGGTACCACTCTTGCCATTAGTTATATCTGATTCCTATCCTTATGTTTTTCTCCAGGAGAATTATTAGTATAAATTTATAGATACAAAAAGTGAGCTGTAGATAGATGCTTTTTCGTTCAGAAGAAATGTAGCTGGTATGAGACATAACATGGTCAAACTACTACTCATGAAAGCTTTAATTATGAATGGTTTTGAGACGATAGAGTAACACTGCTATTTTCTGGTTTGAGTTCTAGTTTTTAGTATGATGTGATCTAACAAAAAGAGCTGATTTTTCAGGCTTTTACCCTCTATTTTTACGATTGTAGGATACCCTTCCATCTTTGGGAAAACTATTGGAAACAGATAAAAACAAGTATTAATTTTATGAAACTTCTTTCTTGAGTATGGCTCTTGTTTATATGTAGCATAAGTGAAACTACTTGAATATTTAGTAACAAACTGCTGCTGTTAATAATAAATAGCTGTTGCAGCTATCCAATTTTATTTTCTACTTTCTTCACATGGAGAAATAGTGTAAGGTAAAATTCCCAAGCCTTGTAATGTTTTGAATCCTTTGAATATTTTGTTGCTTCCCCTTGTCTGAAAACAACCTTGTTTTAATAGATAATCAAATGTTGAGACACAGTAAAGGACAAATTTGGCAGGAAAGATTGAGGACCAGCATGTAGGTATGTACAGTAGCACAACACCAAAGAAATTTCATCATCATATGTTTTCCATGTACTGTTCCTTAAAGTATTTGTGTTGTTTTTGCGTGTTGTATGCATGATGGAGCATGAGATCAAAAAAACCCACTTATGTCTTCTGCTTAAATTAATGAGAAAAAATAGCTTGGAAAAAAATAGTGTCACATGGCAAAAGTTGAGCAATGAATGATGCCATTGATATATTTGAAGAAGCCCTTCTTCTTACCCTTGACATCCTTAGCCAGATTTAATTCCAAATGGGCCTTGGCCTTCCTTGTTGGAAAAGTGAGCCTGTGCTTAGAATAATGCTTTAGTTTCTGCTTCAGGCTATGTGTCAGAAAGCATGAAATCTTCCTAGTGGCAAAAGAAATCATCAAGAAAAGCCATGATTCTAACCCTGACATTACAGTTCTCCTGAGACAAGATATAACATGGCTTGGGGCACTGCTCTGAAGACAGCACATATTTTTTTATCAGTCACACTAATGAAGAATGCAAGTACAAGTCAGAAATACAGCTCAGCATTGCTACACCTAATTTGCTTTGTTGGTAGAAGACTAAATTACTACTCCAGGCTCTAATCAGAGACCTTATGAAGGATGCAGAGCCTGGCTATGGTTACTTAGTAGTAATGTAGATGTCTATTCTATGCTTTTGAGGAAATTTTTCCACTTGACAAAATTAGGATGAAAAGTGATAAGGACGGGGCTGTGGAGAAGGGTAACCTGCAAATCCAGAATACTGTGGCAGTTGGATAGAAATTAATCTAAGAGTTAAAAGCAATAAAAGTTTGGGTTTTTTTCTTTTTTAATTATTACTTTTTAGTATAAAAAGCGGTTATTCCCTCAAAATTGGCATTTAGACTCAAATTTCACCTAAACTTTGATAAGGAGCTGAGGGCAGAATATCATGCAGATTGCTATTATTGTAGAGAAATATATTTGTAGTACTTGCAGTTATGACTAACATGAGCTAAGTCTCAATAATTGAAGGACGAAGTCACCAACACACAGGTCCCTCTCAAATTTTAAATATAGTTAAAAATTAATTGCACAAATCCACAGTAAAGTATTCTTTCAGTGTCCTAGGTTGTTCTGAGGTGAGATGTTTACCTGGCAATCTTTTAAGTAATCTTTGAGAAGTTGTATAGTAGGTGAAAAATTTATAACTTTCCATTATTTAAAAAAAAATATTGTGACACAACAATATGAATAATAAATATATTTAAAATAGTAAGTAATCTCCCACTCTAAACCAGAATGAATATCTCCTCTACTGTATCACAGAAATAAATAAATAACCAAGTTCCTTCTGCCATTCAAAGCAATGTGAGTCACCTCTCATAAATATTTTAGGGGAATTTTAACTTCTTCCTGGAGCTATTAAATGTATTTATTTATTTATTTTCTATTTTGGTTTCTAGTTCAATTTCTCAAGAATTTCTGCCATCAACAAAGCAGGCAAAAAAGACACATAAAAGTTGTGATTGGAGCTGTTGGAAAAAAACTCATATTGTGTCATGAAGGGCCTATATTTCTTAATTTATTTTGTGTGAACTGTAGCAGAAATCATGTATATTTTGGGATTGAAATTTTTTATCATATATTCTCATCAACAGGATTACATACTTACTTCATTAAGCATGGAAATGAATGGTGACAATGGTATATTTAGTTTAATAAAATGAAGAAATAGAAATACTGGAAAGTATTTGGGGTTTTTTGTTTGTGTGTGTTTTGTGGTTTAATGTTAATGGTTTTCATGGATTTGTGGTTTTTTTCCCTGTTTTTTTCTTATGGGAATATATGAAAGAGAAAGAAAGTGATATTTTTAATCATATTGACTTATTTGTCACGCTGGTAAAAATTCAAGATAAGGTGCTTTCCTACAGTATCTACAGGTAAAATTCAGAGTTTCTGCTGTTTATTTTGTGTTCCATACCTATATTAATTGACAGAGGTAAACTCTTGATATCCAACATGGTAGTCAGCATCACCCTTTTAGCCATCCAGAACACCAGGATTATAATGAAAATATTTCTTCCATGTTAATATGGAGTAACTAGAGTGGATAGGCAATGTTCTAAATATCTGATGAATGGTCATAATACTGTCTATTTCTCTGACATTGTTTATTTCTCTGACTTTGACTTTTACCTTATTTTAAGAAAAAATAAAAATACTGGTAATAAATACTGGTAATTTGCCCAGGATTTGCCATCAACAAAATAAACACTATCCATATTAGGAGAAAGAATGAAAGAATGAATGAAGGAATATATGAATGAGTGAATGAATGAATGAATGAACGAATGAATGATTAGTTTAGTTTAGTTTAATTTAGTTTAGTTTATTTCAAAGAATTTTTTGACATCGTTTCATCTTTTGCCAGACACATATATACAACAGTGTTCATCCTAAGATTGCTGATATACTTGTGATTCTCATTAGGATCCAAATATAGAATATAAAGAAATTCCTGGAATTTAAATTGGATATCTCACTTGTTCTTTAACTTGATTATCTCTCAATAGTTGCAGGCACATAAAATACCACTTTTCTCTCCATATATTGTGAGAGATCCAACCTGTTTCTCAAGAAGTGTTTAAACTCATTTAGGGTCATGTTTATTCTAAAATTTTCCTGGATCTTAACTTCAGCTACCTACTCCCCTACTCTGAAAAACATGTGCTCGAGGCAGAGAGTGCTTCTTTCCTGCCAAGTAGTCTATAAACATGGGATAGATAGACAGGCATTTGAGTTCAATTTAGATCCTCTAAGACAATTCTACAAATGTGCTGTGTGAATGAAATGTCTGCTGTAAAACTATTTGGCTTCGGAGACACTGAGCCTCTGACTTTCACCTTCCAAGACTGAAGTGTTGAATAGTCAGAAAGACTTGACTCTTCAACGGCACCATGAATCTGTGTATTGCTGTAGAAATATATGAAAATGAAGATAAAATAAAAAAATAAATCAGATACTCCTATCCCAATGATTTCTCATTGATGAGAAAAGAAACAGATGAAATGAAACAGAAATGGAATCAAAAGCAGTAAAAGGTTTAAATTATATGGATTATATGGATTATATGGATTATATGGATTAGGTTGTTCTGGGAACAAAAGTGAAATTGATCTATAAGAAAGTATACTGTTTACAGAGAAATTCCATTTTCAGTTCTTTGTGAACCTGAGGAAAAAAATATTTTTATCTCTAACTCTAGTCACAGTGAGTTTTGCATAAAGTAATTTGAATATCTTGGAAAAAGAAGAAAGAAAAAAGAAATCTCAAAATTTCATCTAACTGCTATTTTGTGTTTATCTTCACATGCAATAGACCAGCAGACCAGCAATAGCTGTGCTTTATTCACATAGAAAAGCACAGAGGGAAATAGCTCACATGACAGAAATAAAGGAGTTCAGGATGTGCACATACATGGGCTCAATAACGAGTGATATTCTCAAATGCTGTGGTACCTTCTATTCCCAAGATTTTCCCTTCTATTTATCCATTGTTCATGCTTCTGGAAAAGAAAGGCCTTCCTATGTGCTCGCTTCAAAAAGCAGATTTTGAATTATCTGACATTTATGGATAGCAGAGGGAGGACAGCATAGAGAAGACCAACTTCTCCTGACATTAAAAAGAGTGATGAGACTAACACAAGAGTTTTTGTCTGCTCTCCTTCCACCAGATGGTAAACACATAATCTTAAACCTTGATCAATAAAACCCATCTTTCATTCAAGAGCAAAGATTAAAGCTCAGATTTATACTTTGAGAACATGTCTAAATTAGTTTACCATCAGCTAACACTATATTGTGTTATGCAATATAAATAAAGAACGGCAAAGGCTATGAACAGCCATTCAGGACAACTGTCACTAATAAAAAGACTTACTGAGAAATTAAAATATTCAAACTGTTAGAAATAGAAACCTATAAAAAATTCATGAAGTATATAAAAATTTGACTGGGTTTCATCAGGTTGCAGTTACAATATACTGCATTATGTCAAATAAAATTGACACCTGGTTGTGAAAAACATGCACGCCTTTTTAAAAAAGAAAATGAGAGCAACTCTGGAATATTCTACACCAAGAACTATTATGCTGTAAGAAATTTCTACTGAAAGTACAAGGTATATAAAGATTTGACCTCATTGGTTAGTACAATTGATAGTGAGTTATCAAAGGAAACTGAAGAGAAAAGACTAGGGGGTCGCAAGGCGTATCTACGAAATCCTAAGAGATATATTCCTTTTATGCTTAACTCAACTTAATGTCAGTGGGAGTTATAAAAGTAGAAAGAGTAGACACCTCAAGTAAAAAGAAAAGACACCTCTGTAGGCCAACAGTCATATTCAGATGAGAAAAAAAAAAAAAAAAAAAGGAGGGAAAATAATAAAAAAACAGACTATTTAAATTTTAAAGAACACTTCAAAAAAGATTGCAGAGTATGAATCAGAATGTCTGTGCAATTCTGATCAACATAAACAGAGATGACAGTAATTTCCTGTACACTGACAGAAATTTAATCATTACTGTTACCAAAATACATCTGTTTCCATTCAAACAATAATGCTATTAAATGCATATATTAATTTTTAGAAACTGTATAGCTTTTATTCTTAACCCTTCTCTATCCAGAGGTGAAATCTACATTTCTTCAAATTGCTTTTTGAGTAGCAATTATTCAATTTTAAGGTATATATTCTCAACCTCGTAAGAATTGAAGTTGTTAGATCCAAAATCTGTAAGAGTTTTTAATTATATTTCTGTCAATAAAGGAGATAAAAAGCCCAAGTACACAGGTAAGCAGAGAGAGATTCTAACTCAGTTTAATTAGGGAGGTATTATTTAAGCCTAAATCTGACCAGCCATTTTAAAGTTTCAAATAATTCTTTATATTTTTAGAAAACTTAGAAACATTTGCTATTTCTGGATTCTAATTCTTTCCTCCTGACTATCTATCTTGTGGGTTTGTTTTGTTTTGATTTTTTTGTTTGTTTGCTTGGGTTTTTTTCTGTTGTGGTTTGTTTTTTTTTTTTTTTTTTGATCTTCTGTTTGGTTTTTCGGCAGCATGTAGGGAGGTTTAGTTGGCTGTTGTATGTCATCAAGGTTTCATGTGTTAATCCCTCTTCAAGATTAAAAACACGTAGTTTTGCTTATATGAGAAAAGGACAGACTACAGGAAACACACAAACAATAATTTTCATTGTAAAATATTGCCTGGAGACCTCTGTATAATGTTGTATGGGAAAAGATATAAGAGAAAATAGGTACTTTGAAGATAATGCAACATGATTTGGAAAATACTTCTATCAGCAACAGCAGAATTTTTTTTATTGCATTTTTTTTTAGATGAGTTGAAAGATGTTTTCAGATTGAATAATGTAATTTCCTTCTTCTGACTAATGGCTTCTCCAGCCCACCATGAAAGAGTAAGGTTTCTTTGCCATCAAAACCAATAGTCAGGTTCTCTCATCCAGAAGCATCCGAAAGACCCTTTTACTCAGCTAGTAACAATTGATTGCTGTGCTTTTTAAATAATATCATTCCCTGGAAATTTTCTCTCTTTCCAAGTCTGCTGTAATGCCTGTTGTTTGTATTAATTTCTTTCAGGAAAACACTCTCTCATTCACTTTTCTTCTTGCCTTACTTTCCAGTAATTTTCTGAGCTGTCCAGAAAATGTAAATGTTACATAATTTTGGATCTTTGAACTAATATGGAAATAGGTGTGAAGTCTATTTTTTTTCCAAAGGGCAATAATTTGAAGACTTATTCTAACGTCTTTTAAAAAATTTCTTTCTTTTATTTTTTTTCGTCCCTTGTTATAAGACAAGATACTACAGTGGTCCAATGCTAGAAACTCCTTAGTCTTATGAATTTCCAAAATGTGCACATAGCACAATTATGTGAAACAAATGCAAAGAGATTATTGATATTAATTTTGGATATTCCAGAACTAAAATTGCTCATCTTATAAGATTTGTTTTCATGTTGCTCAAAAATATAAACATAAGTGTTAAGTGGAAAAAATATCAACCCTCCTCTTAAAAAATGCTATAAACTTTGGACAATCATATCAAGAAGGAAATTGAAGGTAATTTTAAAAATATATACCATAAAAATACTGTAGCAAAGACATTGTAGCTGAATGGAAATCAAACTTTGTGCAGAACATTGGAAGGACCATGATACATATTCTATATTTTGTTCTTTGATCAAATAACAAGCTGAGATGCATTATGTATTAAGTAAAATAATATTTGAAAACGTACTTTCAATGAGATTAAAATGCATTAGTGTTTGCATTCCCCTTATGAACTCTTCAGTGTCTTGTTTCTTTTCTATAGAAATGTAGTTCTCTTCAATCTTTCCTTACAGTTGAATTAAAGTATTCTGTAAAATTGCTTTCATCAAGTAATAGAGATCATTGTGAAAACTTACAGAAGCTAAAGTTCCTGGTAATTGAGCTTTCATGCCTAGGACACATTAAAGGGTGAGGTTGATAGCATGTTCCATAAATTACTCTGGAAAACAAGATATAGCATAGAGATGTAGCTTTCATATTGTGCTATGCAAAACAGATAGAGGAAATGAAAATTTTTCATAAGAACATAATTTATATCCTGATTTTTAGTTGAGTTTTCATTTGCTTGTTTGTTTGTTTTCCAAGTGTAAAACTTTCCTTCAATGACATTTCATTAGAAATAGATTTTAATCTAGAGTATGCCTATACAAAATCTATGTTGGCCAATATTTTTCTTTCTATAAATTTCAGACCTGCAACTTCTTACTCATATTAATTTAGGAGTTTTCAATTATCTTACTTTTGAACTGATTTGATTTATATGGAGTTTGATGGCACTCATTGCACTGGGGAATACTTAGTTTGCGCATAGTAAATATACTTCTGATGAAAATGAAATTTCAAGGTAAATAAATATCTCCTATGGATCATTACAGACATTATTAAACTTACGTGCCAAAGTGATAAATAGCATTACAAGGTAATTTTATTTTAAGGAAAAAAAACCCTAATTTGTAAGTGTACGACCAAGCAGAAGAAAAAAATAGATCAAAAATTTGTTTCACCATTCTGTGCAAAACCACCACACCTGAATATGAAAGAAATGGTCTGAAAAAAAAGAAGTAAGTAAAGGCATTCTGAACAGTTGGATTAATATAGAAATCTCCAACCATGGGGGATCCACCTACAACATTTTTTTTCTTGCTTTGCAAGCTGCTTTTACATATAAAAGTAGTATAACAAGTAGGAAATATTTCAAAAAGTTTATCCTCTTTACATGTAAAAATCCTTCAGAGCAATTCTGCTGGCCATAGATTTTTCTTTATCAAGGAAGTATTTTATTATCTTTTCTGGAAAAAAAAAAAAACATTAAGAGCTATTCTCTATTAGGTTATGCAGATTATTCAAAACCTACTATAATGTTCTTTTATCTGTATTTTGTTCATTATTAGTGTGAAGAATCATAAATGGACCATAGGAAATATACACTTTAACTGAAAGCAATGGGAAGTATATTTTTATATATTACATTTCCCTGTTAGGACTTAGAGCAAAAAAATTATGTTGCAAGGAAATATAAAAGGGTTTTCCTGTTGCAGTGCACGTTTTAGGTTTTTGAATTTGTATTTTGTTATTTGTTAGTAATGGTATGTCCCTTTCACGCCCCTACCCCTGATAACCCCTGTGGTTTCCCCCTGATGTAACCACACCCCCTTCCCTTTCCCCCATTGGCCCGAAGTTTCTTCCCTGCCCAGGCCGATCTCTGGGTACTTAAGAGAAAAACTGAGGCCGAGAACTTGTTCTGGCTTGCTGCTCTGCACGTGGCTGGGCCACAAGAAATAAACACCTTTTCCAACCCAAGCCAGAGCCCGCTCCATTCTTCCAAGCCTTATCCACACTTCAAGAGCTAATTGGAGGACCCACAGACTGCTGTAGATTGGTCTGGGGAACTGCTTGCCAGTAAGCAAACCCCACGTAGAGACCCCAAATCTATGTTTTCCTGGTAAAGATAACATGGTAAGGAAAAAAAAGAGAAAAAGAGCTATAGAAATCATACAACTGAAAGCTCTTCACTAAGGAATTCTAGAAGACACACAGGTGACTTTTTCCCATTGTACCCTCACTCCTAATTCAAGATCACCTTTTATAAAATGTTTGGGGTTTCGTACAGTCAGCTAAGCTCTGCTTCACACAGTGCATTTCATAACAATTGATTACAAACCTAAGAGGTCAGGATGATCTATAGGAGTGCTAGCACAAGGGCTTAAATCTTGTTTCCAGTGATGGTAATAATATGGGCCACTGGGTGCAGAAATGTATTGCTTCCTAGCTATTTGTATCAGTGTGTTAACATTTAAAGTTAAAGCAAGCTAATATTATTTAAAACCTGCTTAGTGTGCCTCTGTGTTTAGAAGAGCAGCAAGTCTCTGGCTCCATGACAAATGACCAACTGGTTCCTGAAATTCATGCTGCACAGAGGATGTGCCAGGGAAAGCAGATCAATTAATTAGGTCTCTTAGCTTTTTGGCCTGAATGTAAAGACTCAGATGATAAGAGGTAATAAACAGTAGAAGTTTCCTGGAAATAGTAGGAATGGCTTTGAACCACTTTTTGCAAAAAAGAGGTTTGGTCCCTTGTGTCATGTTTTTGGAATAAATTTATTCAATGATCAGATATTCAGGTGACAATGGCCTTCCTACATATTACTGATTATTAATACCTATATATTAATAAAAGTGGTAGCAAGATTATTTTCTTAGCTGCACAGTTTGTGTTATCTAAGGTCTGGGAAGGTCTCTCCACTCACCCTGCCTTCTAATCACTTTCTTATTCTCTCTCTGTCTCTCTTACTGAAGCTTTCATGAGAATATGTTACTTTCATGAGTATGTTACTCCGTGTAACAGTTTTTAGGGCTGGTTGACTGTCATATTCACACCTAATAAAAAGTTCAGCTGAAAACAGTTCATAAACTTTCACAGTGTAGAGGAAGATATCCAGGGATTTCTATATGCTCTGAAGTTTAACCAGCAGTTGGACTTTTGTCTGTCTGTATGGTGTTTACCGAAACTGGCAGTCAAGCATGCACTCTGCCACTCACTCATTGTCCCTCTTCCAGTGGGATGAGGGAGAAAACAGCAACAACAAGAGCATGAAAATTCATCCGGGAAATCACTTACCAATCACTTACTGGCTTGCTTGGAAAATTTAACTTACTTCATTGCCAGTTAGCATAGACATTTAATTACTGATAAGATATTTAGAAACAAAGCAGACAAATATTTGAACATTTAAGGAAAATATCTTTTCTTCCCATTTCCCATTCACTCCAGACACCTATCCTTCCTCCTTTCAAATTTCCACTCCCTTGTCATCAATGCCAGTTAAGCTCACTTGCCTTGGTGAGTCAAAGGGCTGAGGAGATTGGGATCAGGCTGCAATGATTCCTTTCCTCTGTTGCTTATTCCTTTCTCTTTCTCTCTCTGCTCGTGCCTTCTGTTTCCTCTGCTGTGGGCCTATCCATGGGTCACAGTCCCTTCAGGAAGCATGATGTATTCTTATCTACAGTATGTGCTTATCTACAGGTCACAAGCCACTTCAAGGGATTTGCCTGTGGTAATGTGTTCATGAACTGGCTTCAGTTCCTTCAGGGTTGTTATCAGCTCTATGATGAACGAATTCCTTCTGCTGTGGCACCCTGCTCTATTTCCTTTTGGTGCTTAAACTCCTTAAATATGTTTTTGCAGGCACCACCAACTCCATGGCAGGGTCAGATGTCCTTTAGTAACTCCCTTGGAGGTGGCAGAACAGGCTGTGTCTGGCATAGGACAGCTCCTGGCCTCTTCTCTCAGGTGTCACCTGTGCAGATCCCACCTCACTGCCAAAACCACGGATTTATACCAACCACCATCTGTTCACTTAAATGCTTTCAGAGTGTGATTTGCAAGCTCATGAAAGCTCTGATATTATTGTGAAAGTTCTGTTATCCTCTTTATCCAGAAAGATGAAAGTGAAAAGGAATGACAAAAAGGAATATGACTATTTTGAATTTCATATAGAGTCAAATTGAGTTATGAATTCACAGAAGTCCCATGTACCAGAGTAGAGGAACACATCAAAAGAAAGCTGAACTATATAGAAGGCAGAAAAGAGAAAGGTCTGCTTGGGAGGAGCATACAGACACTGTCAGAGCCTGCAAAGCTGGAGTTAAGGAAGTTAAACTCAGCTGAGACGGAAAGTGGGAAGGATTGTGAAGTGCAACAAGAAGAGCTTCTCTAAGTACATTGTTGGCCAAGGAAAATGGAGGAGAATGTGGGCTGTAACTTGATGTGTTAGAGTATTGGGGAGAAAAAAGAAAGGACTTTGGAAAAGCTGAGGTATTACAATGTCTTTTTTGTTGGTTTTAAATTATAATATTTGTCTTTGGGCGTCCCAGGCCATCACAGCTTTACATAGCCCCTCTATGAACAAGTAATTACCCATAGCACAAGAAATTTAAATTTTGGAACCTTTTAGCCTTTTAACATAATTGGACATACAGGTGTCCATGGGATCAAATAACCAGATCCAGAGCTACTGAAGGAGCTGACTGGTGACACTGTGAGGCCATTTTCTACCACCTTTAGAAGTCATGATGGTTAGAGGAATTACTGAAAGACACAAATGTAATGTTCGTCTTTATTCGAGGCAAGAAGGAGGGTCTGGGTAGAGTACAGGGCAGCCAGCTTAATATCAGTTCCTGGGAAGATCATTAAGCTATTGCAAAGTATACGAAGGACCAGAACGTGGTTTAGAACAGTCAGAAAGGGGTTTACAAATGGCAAGTGATACTGCAGAAGGTAATCAGTTTAACAGGGTGAGACAAATCTCTGCATGGAAAAAGCAAGAGCAGTGGATGCATAACTTTAGAGATGAAAGATTTTTGACCTTTTTAACACAGTTCCCTTATAGTCTACCAAAAATTGGAGAGGTATGGACTCGAGTTGCCAAGATGTGGACGGAAAATTTGCTTGACAGCTGGTCTCAAAGGGAAGTGATCAGTGGTGATCACCATTACGAGTGGCATGCCTCAGAGATCAATATAGAGAATTGTTTTATGTCTTTAATAACAACCAGCATGTGAGGATACAGTACAATATCAGGAAGTTTGTGGAGAACACCAGTGGAAACACAGAGGTCTGCTATTCAGAAGAACCTCTACATACAGGAGGAATGGGCCAACAGGTATCTCAAAAAGTTCAGTAAAGAAAAATACAGAGTTTTACACCTGAGACCGATACTTCCATGCAGGAAAATAAGCTGAAGGACAACTAAATAGAAAGCAGCTTTCTAGAAAAGGATCTGGGATCTTGATAAGCAACGTGTGGAACTTGAGTCAGCTGAATGGTCTTGCAGCAAAAAAAGGCCAATTCCATATTGGACTGTACTGTATCGTGAGAATATAGTCTACAGGTAAAGGGTAAAGATTCTCCCCTTCTATTTGGCACTTGTTAGGTGATATCTACAATATTGTGCCTAGTGTATAGAACTTCAGTACAAGAAAGGAATAAACTTCAGCCAGCCTTGACCAAGATGACTAAGGGGCTGAAAAGGAGAGATTGAGAGAATACTATCCTTGAAAGGAAAAGTTTAGGGGGAAAATATTATTCCTTTCTTCATACACCTAGTATGTAGGGTGTATATTTCTAGTTGTAGAAAATATGGACACAGACTTTTTATAGAGGCTCAATTTAGAAAGATGAGACTCATTGGACAAAAGCTAGAACACAGGGAATGTCAACCAAATATTAAAAAAAAAAAAAAAAAAATCAAAGAAGTGGCATGAAGTGGTCAAACACTTCAAGTGCTTTCCTGGTAAGATTATGGAATCTCCATCCTAGAATTTATTCAAAACTGAGCAAAAGAACTCCTTATCAATTTAATCTAACTATTCAATAACAAGAAAGACAATGCAAAAAAGTACCTTCAGAGATCTCTTCCAATTTGCATGATGTTATGATTATGTCTTTCACAGCATTTTACTTCAAGTCTTAAAAAAAGTTCAAGAGCTTGAGATTCTGCTATTGCATGAGCTTGAGATTCTGTTATTACATAGGTGGAGATACCTGCTGCAGTGCATTATTAGTTCCTTTAAGTTGTTGGGTTTTGTTTTTTTTTCTCCTGATGGAATCAATGAAAATATTTTAGAATTATGCATCTAGAGACAATAAAATGAGAGTTGTTTATAATTCAGGTCAAAGGAAATAGTTTACCTTCTATGAAAAGCCATTGTAAACTCCCTTTCTTTATATAATAAAATTTGGTGTGTGGGGGAATATGTCAGTGATATAGATACAGCTAAATTTGTTCAAACACCAACATTATTTATTTTCTCTGTGCAACTCTAGGGAATGCAAATGCACATAAACAGCTATTAGTTGCTCAGTTCTGCGGGTTACAACCCCTACACCTTTCACTTTGGTCCTGATTGATTTGCCTCCATGGGTCACAATGAAGGAAACTAAGCCAATGAAGTCATAATGCACAGGCTGTTACGGGTCAATGATACGACTTTGTATAGAAAACTATAGAAAGATTGTTGCAGTGTCTTTTATCAGTTTATTTCATTGTAGAGACTAAGTAGATCTGTCATCTGTATGGTACTGTCAAGATTTCTGCTGGAATAGAAAAAAATAAAAACAGCATTTTTTTTTCTCTGTTAGAAAAGTTTGTCCAAGAGCAGAAGTGGCTCTAACAGACATTATGCTGAGGATTTTAAGATATATACTGACAATAGAAAAATTTAATGCTCTCACCTTATTATCAGTGTATTTTTCAAATCCTGCTGGCACCATTTCATTTGTGTCAGTTAAATTTGAGCCAGCTGTATTTAATCTGTATGGTTATATTTCTTGAGAAGAACACAGAGCAAGGTGGTTTTGGTATGCATTACATCCACCCTATTTCATGACTTCTCGCAATAATCAGGGGTGAAAATGCAGAATGATCAATCTTTGTGATTTCAGCAGTGCAGTTTCAATAATACTGCATTAGCTTCTAGCCCTTCCAAAGCATCTGAAAGAGGGTCAGAAAACAAGAAAAAAAAAAAAGTACATGTGTTTTCAAGTTCACGTGATGGTTCCTGATAAATTTCATACAAACAGCAGACCACGACAGTTTATATAAATATAGTTTTAGAAGACTATATCAATTAAAAAAAAAAAAAAAAAGTCTGAAACAGCAATTTTTCTTTATAGTTAAATTTCTTGTCTTACTCCATAGGAAACTGCTAATGTGTCTTTGGGTACATATTTAGGTCAAAAAATCTGGGTCATTTTAAATTGCAACAAAGCTCCCACAAATATCTATGGAGCCAAGATATCACTCGCAGTCTTAAAAAGTTTTATGAGTGAAGTTTGAAGGAAGATGTAAATCTTGTGCAACTTGTAGACCCTTTTATTCTTTTTGAAGTTCAACATTGCTATCAGAAAAATGACACAATCACACACACTTCACTATCAGCTATTGTTATAGAGAATTAAAATAAATTGAAATGCAAAAACCTGATATTTGAAGCAGATCTTTACATCAATTAGATCAGTAGCTATGTACCTTAGCCCAAAGATATAAGGATTTACATCCCTGTACTTGGAAGTGTTAGGCAATCATTGATATTTTCTAAGGAAGAAAGTTTTCCTAGAAATGCAAGCTTCTCTCTTTTCTCTTTGGGCTCATAAGCTCTTTCTGAAGAATCATACTGACGTTATCAGGAGACTTAATAGTCAGATGTGAAGAAATGAGCTCAAAGCCAGGTCATTGATCAAATGGTCTTCATTCTTCAACTTATCCTGAAGGGGACATGATATCATCTACTCCAAACATCATATTCATGAAACAAAACAAGCAAAACAAACAAAATCCTCAAAGCAAATTGTGTGTGTATTGAGATCCATCTTCTACTCTCTGAAAGTTATATTCTTGTTGTTGTATTTGTGGCAAGCACAATCCATCCAATTAAATAATGAAATATATTTAAAATGTCCTTTTTTCTACCAAAAAAAAAAAATTATGGTTCAAACAATAACAATCCAATTGTATTTGTTTGTCTTGTTTTACTTTGTTTCCAGTGACTTATATGTGTTCCTATTTGTCCAGTGTAGCATAATTAAACATACATAACAGCTCCTCGAAAGAAGCCATTTTTATAATATTAGCATCACAAATTTAAGTGAATCTCTAGGAGACAGAGGAAGTAGAGACAGAGGAGATACTGTGTGTTCATACCTTGTCTGTCTAATATTATCACATTTCTGGGGGAAATAAAAAGAGGTATATGAGCCTCTCGGAATACCTCAGTTCTGACTTTCCAGCTGCATCTGGTTTGTCCCAGTTTAATAAGCACAAGTTGAGTCAATTCAAGAAAATCCCAGATCTGCTATTCCAACTCTTTGTTTAAGAGTTTTTGAGATGTACTTACCCTCCTCTACCAAGTTCAGATTTCTCCTTTTCTTGGTTGGTTTTGTGTCATCAGGTTCCTAGTTGAGATAATATCAGTTTATGTCAAGACTTCTCAGAAAAATAGGAAATAATTATATATATATATATAAAGAAAGAAAGGATTTTTCCCAGTTTTCGTCCCCATGCAGAATTAAAACATTTGTAATGTACATGAATTTCTTTGATTATATCAAAAAACATTTTTATTATATACATTTGTAAATAAAATTCCGCTTGATGTTCACAGCAGTAAAGCTCTTGAGGAGGAACCTTTACATCTTGGGAATGATTAATCTTGAAATTTAGATGTGTAAGTGTTCCAATATGAATTAGAGAGTAATTAGAGCTAGTAGAGAGTAGCTACAAGACAATTCAGTTGCCCAACACAAATTAATTAGTCCAGTGCTATTTGAGGTGGCAGGATCTCCTGTTTGTGTTCCAGCAGCCTCACATTCTCCACTGGCCTTGTATGTAATCTACCAACCCTGTTTGGGTCACTTGACTATGTTAAGAGCTTTCAAATTGCATTTGTGTGGCATTAATAAATAGAGTTGTAAATATAGCCTGTAAATGCTTGTTTTATAAGTCATTTAACTAAATGTAACTTTCCCTTTCAGAAATTAATAGCTCCTTGGTTTTTGCTTACTCTACAGAGTAGATTTGATCCAACTGCCCACACACTCTTAATGTTCTTCATAGAAGTTTGTATGGTGCTATTTTTGGATCTGGGATGAAAACAGGATTAGTAGACACACAGGTTCTTTAATTTTTGCTGGGCAGTGTTTACACAATATCAAGTTTTTCTGCCTCTCCACCTCACCAGAGAGGAGGCTGGGTGTGCACAAGAAGCTGGGAGGGGATGCAACCAGGACAGCTGACCCCAACTGATCAAAGGAATATTTCAGACCGTACGATGTCATGCTCAGTGTATAAATCTGGGGAAAGAAGGACAAGTGGTAGACCATTCACAGGGGTGGTATTTGTCTTCCCAAGTAACTTTTAAGAGTGATGAGGCCCTGTTTTCCTGGAGATGGCTGAACATCTGCCTGCCCCCAGGAACTGGTGAATGAATTTCTTGTTTTGCTTTGCTTGTGTGCACAACTTTTGTTTTACCTATTAAACTGCCCTGACCTCTACCCATAAGTTTTCTCAATTTTACTCTGATTCTTCTCCCCATCCCAGAAGCAAGAGGCAATGAAGATCTGAGCAGCCTACTGGTGTAAAACAACATATTCTTCTGGCTTTTTTCAGTTCTGTAGATTAACACCTATAATTTCAAGTTTTGTTCATACATCATATCTTGTACATTTGTAATATTCTTATCATCTCTCCCTGAAGCTTCTGTGAGCTCGTCTATACCATTACTAAAGTGACATTAAGTCTCACATTGAAATTTATCTCAAAGTCAAGTCCTCAAAGACATCCAGGACCTTTGTATCACTGGGATTTTTTTTTAGATTTTAGGGTTTTGTTTTTCACGTTTTGGTTTTTTTTTTTTTTTTACTTTTTGTTTTAATACGTTTTGAATATCCTTTTGTGACCTTTTTGAATACCCTGGTTTGACCTGTAGGTTTTTTCAGGAATCAGTTAAGACTGGTAGTCTGGTAGGTGTTTCAGTCTGTATTAGAGTTTGTTTTTGACCATGCAAAGGAACCTTCCATCCTCTTTTTACTGGCAGTATTTAAGTAAGGCTATCTTAAGAGATGTAAGGGTCTAAGAAAAGACACTGGCAGTTTAAAAGGCAAGACAAAATTATTTAAATTACAGAAAGTAGTATTCTCTGGATATAGAACAGTGAGAAAATAACTTTCATGATGAAATATGTTGGGTGTTTTTTGTTTGTTTGTTTGTTTTTGTTTTGTTTTTTTGTGTTTTTTCCCCCCTCCCCACAGGAAGAAGGAAATCTGTAATTATTGAAACAGGTTTGGGTACTTCTTTCACCTTCACAGCCCTCTATTCCTGCTGTCATTACTCTCTAGGGCTTTCATTTCTCAAAACGAGAGATGTTTCAGAAATGAACAAAGTATTGTGTTTTAATCTGAAGTGCTTCCATGCTGAAATACTAGGTAATATAACTGATTTTCTATACTATTTTGGACTGAAACAAGTACCCGTTTCATATTTTAAAGGAACCACAATGTTGAAGAGTGTATATCTATACAAGTAGCTTAAGGAATTAATTTTCTGCCTCTTAAGTCTTTTTTTGACACCACTTTTTTCTATTTAACTTTTTGGACTAATCTGGGCTGTGCCATAGAACTTAATTTTCTGATATCACATTGCTCATAGATCAAATGATGGCTGTATGCTTCAAACAGCAGAAAAAGACAAGAAAAAGAAGGAAGGAAGGAAGGAAGAAAGAAAGAAAGAAAGAAAGAGAAAAAAATAATCTCTTCCCCACTTTAAGGCTTTCAACTTTTTCTTGATAACTATATACTAAAAAAAGGAAAAAAGAAAAAAAATAAAATAGAGTAATGTCTTGGTTCCACATGTATGTGTGAAAAATTAATTAAATTCTAGCTGAAATAACACTATCACTTAGATTTTTGGTTAGAATATAGTATAAATAAAAGAGTATTTCTAATTTGTCATGCATTGTGGTAATTTTTTGCCCTAGTATTTTGAATTTTCATTTCTCCCTAACCATGGGACAGCTATCATTCACATGACTTTTTACCAGGCTTTAATGTTAACACAAAATAATATGATTTTATTTTAACATCCTGCTGTCTTCATTAATTTCTTTCTATGTTGAAATAATTTTTTTTTTAGTAACTTTCTAGGATATCCAGTTCATCTGAATTAGGCCTGCTCTGTGTCACTTCTCAGCCTGCTGCTCCCAGTGGTCTGGGGTGATGGTAGTAGGTGAATCTCTTACAGCAGGGCATGGAACAGGAACAGTTCCGCAGCGCTGAGCAGGACAGCTTGGGGGTACCAGGGCAGCCCCAGCTCCAGGCACTGGGCACCTTCATGGGGAGGGTGGGATTGGCAGGGCTGGCCCTGCTGTGGCATCACAGGGGCAGGGGTGGATGTCTCAGGAGGTTGACATGGGGTCCTGAGCCATGTCCATTCTGGAAAAAGGCCCAAGAGAGGCTGAACAGGGATAGTAAAGATGACAATGACCCCAGGGCCCTGACACAGCTATAAATTCATGTCAAACAATAAGCAATTTCCACCCTCCCTTTCCCTCTGCAACTACATTCTCTGTCAATTAAATATAGTGACGAAACCTCAGAAAAGCACATTGACGGTAATTAAACAGGGGCCCCTTAAACACACAAAACTGCTTTTCTTAACTCATGTTCCATATTTTTGCATGTTAAGAAATTAATAGTTCTCATTTACATTTTAAGTTTTGCCAAAATTCACATTTTCTCTTTTTTTATTTTTAATTTTTATTTTTTATTGGGGAGCAGGGAGATGTATGTAATACTTGTCTTCTGGTAAACATTCCATGTTTTCACTTTGTGATTTGAAAGAGGAAGGGACAAAAAGGTTTGTATTCTGAACACCCTTAGGAATTCAATAAGACTAAACTTAAAATATGTCTCGAATATTTCTTTTTCCTTTATTCTGAAAATATTCTGGGATGTGGGATATGGAAATTAAAGATGGCTTGGGCACTTTCGCCCCAGTGTCACTGTTTCCACTGAAATTATCAGAGTTGTCATTAAAAACTTTTAGTGGAAGATTTTCATAACACTGTGCTCTACTGCTATTCACAAGGCATGCTTACAAGAAGTCTGGTTAGTTAACTCATGCCAACTCCACTCACCACATAGTACTTAAAGAGCAGGAGATGACACTCTTGCAATTCACTTTTCTATTAGACTAAATTAGAAATTCAGCCTTTATGACATATGTCATCCAACCCTCCTGTAACTGAAAAATATGGAACTAAAATGTAACAGAATGCTGGAGGCTTCACAGCTTTCCCAATTAGATACAAGGTTTCATTTTCACAGCTTATTTTACCATTAAGCAGTATAATTCTGTGCTCTTTTACCAATTTTCTGTTATTGATTTTGTCTGCTCCTGAACTCTGTGTGTGTGACAGATAAACTGAAAACATTCTTCTGATCTTCTGAGTTTATTCTCTATCACAGCCTCCAGTAAACAACATTCTCTCAAAGCTGCTACAATATTTCTCATACAAATATGTAGTGTTTTCTGCATCACCAAAGATATATGGAACACAGATTTTTAGAGTTCTCTAAAGATACTGAGATTACTACTAGAAGTGGATTTTTTTTTTTTTTGGTGGGGGGTATTAAAATTTTATTCAGAATCCACTCAGGATTGAAATCCTTTTTCTTTAAAATTATTTCATTTATACATAATACTTAATTTCTTCTTGAGATCACAGTGTAAATGTTCAATCTGTCAAGTAGTAAACCTCTTTAGATTTCATGTGGTTTTGCCACTGTCTTTGTATAACAGCACACCTGTATTTATTTACACAGTTTTCTCCTCTTTGCTTTCATTTAAATCTTACCCTGTCATACACTTTTCCAGTCTTCTTTCTGAATGGTGCTCTCGACATTATTTTCAGCCTCAGGTGTCAACCAGCATTTCTTACTCACTGCTCTTCCAAAGTTAGAGCAGTCCATTTTCCTGTTGGATCTTTATCTCATTTTTGTTGTTGTAAACTGTTCAGTCTTCTCATTCTGTTCTAGTCTGTGACATATACATAGTACCTATGCCATGTTCACCTCTCTCAGTGGGATATTATGGGATACATTTTTGTGAGAATGAAGCAATTTTAGAACCTTTAGAAAATCATGCTTTATAAAAGTAGTAAAGAGGACAATTTTTTTTTTGACAGACATTTGTAAGCAACATATCTCTGTTAAACTAAGTGATTTTATTCATTCTTTCTCTGCCAACAATATCCCAAAGCATTTAATTTACAATTATCGTTACCATCCTATTGCTCAATTATGTGATTATTTCTGCTTACTTTCTGTCATCACATTATAAGCTAAAATGAATTTCCCTTTGCCCTTACGTAAGAATTAAGTAAACTTTAAATTAAGCAATTATTTTAAACTTGTTTCCATGAAAATATGCAATTTTGCTTTAGATACAGCAACTAAAAGCTGGAAAATATGCAGTGTCGTTATGAATATTAGTACATTTTGATTCTTACTTCAATAAATTACTCAGTTATATGTTAAGCAAATATATGGCAATACTTTTTCAATTACTACAGACTGGTATTTTATTAATAACTTGGCAATTTAATGACAATTCTTTTTGTTTAAAAGTTGTTCAAAATGCACTGCTCTTTAAGGAAATGCACTAATGTGCAAAGTCATCTTTTTAAGAAATTAGCTAGACTTTTTGATAAAAAAGATCTTTTGAATGTCAAGAATTATTAATAGTCAAATTTAAGACTTAAATGGCAAATTAATGTCTTCATAAATCAATATGGAATCTGCTGGAAAACCAATTTTTGCGTGCATTTTTCTTACTCAACTTTATGCAGTCTATTTAAACTTGTAAGGATTTTGAGACATGTTTGTGGCAAATGAATAACAACACCTTTTGTACGATTAACCTATTTTTACTAATTTCCTATATATCCATTAAAACATATAAACATGCATTTTACACGCAAGCAGATCCTGTGTAGCACCAAACAAAAGACCTCAAACCTTTCCAAATCAATGCAACTTGTATTAAAACCCACCAAAATAACTTTAAACTGCTCTTCAATATCCAGCATTGAAATATGATGAAAGCAAACCCTGCTTAACAATCCATTATGGCACGCACGCCAAACCTCGCGTTACACATAATACTTCCAGAAATTCCTATTATCTAAATATATTGACTATTTATTTTTTTATCATTTCACATGTGAGCTTTTTTGGGGAGGTGTTGGAATTTTGATTGAAGAACACAGATGCTGAACAGTGGGAGAAGAAACTAGTTAAAATTCTGCTGCTCTTTGCAGAAAAAAAAGGAATTACTCTATTTCAACTTTTCCAGTTCTCTGTAGAAGCAATTATAGAATGCAAATATTTGTAAACCATATATATTTACGAAATTCAATGTTGCTTTCAAAAACCAAAGTTATATTAAAAAAAAATCAATATACCTTTCTTATTTTGGTGTGCAGCTGCTCAAACAAAAGGAGATAAGTCTAGAAGCATCATTTACTTCTTACAAACTGCTTTTTCATTTCTACCAGAAAATTATTTTTAAGTACTGTTTCTGGATGACTTCAACACTTTTCTCCTAACGCTTTCAAAGGTTTATTTCTTTCCTAGGTATGTCTTTATACAGAGATGTATTACTTCTGAGAAGTAATAAGAATACACGTAAATGTTGTGATCAAATTCAATTATGATTTTCATTTTATGTAATCATACATATGTTAGTGAAAGGATGTAAATGGCAATATCTTATTTGATAATGGGGTTTATGAAGTGTTTGAATTTATATAACCTAAAAATATCAATAAAAATAAGTATTCTAAATATTATTAAATATTTAATAATATTCATTATTATTAATAAATAATAATAAATATTATTATTTATAATAATAAATTATAAATTTATTTATAATAAATTTATAATCTAAAAATATATATTTTTAGAAAATATAAGTAGTATTCTAAAGTATTCTAAAGAAGTATTCTAAAGTATTCTAAAGAAGTATTCTAAAGTATTCTAAAGAAGTAAAGAAGTATTCTAAAAATTATTAAATATAAATTGTTTACTGAATTTGTCTTGCGCAAAGGTGTTGCGTACCCATAATGTAATAAGTAACAAAGCCCTATAGCTCAGTTCCATCTTCAGTAGCCAGTCAAGGTCAATAGAAAGCTTTATGCTGCAGGGGTGATCTGTATCAGCTGAGAATCAACCCTATGTTCTCCTTAATAAAAAACTTACCTACACAGAGAATTTATTGTAGGCTTTTTCTTATGTACTTCTTCAAGCCCAAAGTGCTTGTGGCGTTGATTATTTCTGTCATTTGATTAACACTCTACTTAGTCTTGTCAGGAAGATGGAAGGATGATTTCTGGGTGCCTAAGGAATCTGATTCTAGAAGTATTACAAAAAACAGAATATACAAACTGCAAAATGAAAATGACATGCACCATGGAAGGATAACTACCACAACCCCCCCCCCCAAAAAAAAACCAAAACCAAACCAAACCAAACCAAAAAAAACCAACCCCCCCAAAAAAACCTCACAAAACCCTAAAATAGTAATACTTTTGCAAAGCAAAAATTCTTAATTTTTCAGTGTTTCTAAAAACATGGAAAACTGTCTGTCATAAGGCAGCTTAGAAGTTTATATATATAATATATATTAAACATAATCACAGCAAAACAGATACACTTTGTTAAAGTGATAGTAATGCAATTACTGTTCCTTGTCTTTTTAATGTGGAGGTGACATGGTACTTAGGTCTCATTTAGGTATCACTGAAGTCACTTCAAAAGTTTCTCATTGATTTAGGACGACTTTTTATTATTCTTCCTTGCTGGAAAATTACTAGCACAATGCAACAGAAAATCTTAATTTTAGTGCTGCATGGAAATGTTCAAGCAGTGTGATGAAAGATGGATTTCTCCCTGTGATGACATTCATGGGAACTTTAATTTCTATAATTTTTTTATATAATTGTTTACCTGTGTTGCCTGCATTAGCTGAGGAATGACAAAAAATTCAAGAAAACATCTATCTTCATTGAAATATTTAGAAAATGGTTTCATTTTTTGTGCTTCAATGGAACCATATATGAAAACATAATTGTAGATGCCTATCACCCACAAAGTCACCTTCCAGTTGTAGAAAATTAAATTGTCATACTTCAAATGGTAGAAACTTAGAACGTGTGATGAGATGACGGTTTCAGTATAGCAGGAATAGACCAACGTTTTTCCACAATTTCTTTCCAACAGCAGAACAGTTTCATACAAATAGACAGTAAGAGTCTCTTAGCACGCTACTGTCTCATGTTCAGCACCTCTTGACCAGTACTTGCATGTAGTTTTCCACTGGGCCAATTTTCAACTGTATGGGGTTGTTGTGACTGAAGTATAGCACCCGGCACTTGACCTTGTTGAACCTCTGACAACTGGCCTCAGCCCATCCAGATCCCACTGTGGATTCTTCCTACCCTCCGGGAGATCAGCACTCCTGCCCAATTTGGTGTTCTCTGAGAACTTACTGAGGATGCACTTGATCTTCTCTTCCAAATCATTGAGAAAGACATTAAGCAGATCTGGGCCCAGTACTGGCAACCCCACTAGTGACTGGCCACCAACAGATATGTTGGATCTCTTCCATAACAGTAACTTTCAAGTCTGAAAATTACCAAGTTAATGAAAGCAATTTTAAATATATCAGGAATTTATTTTAACTGGAATATAAAACTTTTACTGCTTCCGAGTCTGACTGTCAGTCTTGAATAGTAACTCTTCATTGTATATTTCCTCAAAGTTATCAGGTAATGTGAGAAGTTTTTTAGCATAGGCTTGCTGAAAATGTCAAAGAAGAATACAAAAGGAATCAGTTTCTCTGCAAAATTAAATTCTATCAATTTCCCTTTTTTCTTTTTTTTTTTTTAACATAAATATCAAGGACAAAACTTTTTGCACATTCTTTTTTTATATATTTTACATCATAGAAAATGCACATAGGAGTGACCTTCACAGATAGAACAATTGTCTTGGATTTTTTTTTTTAAGATGAAGGTTGGAGTTTTTGTGTGATTCATATAACCTACATTGAAAGCCAGGTAACTAAGTATTGGACTTTATAAAGAAATTAAGACACCAGGCATTAGGATTAGTAGTGTTTGCCATCATTCATACTCAATAATTGAGGTCAAAGGGATTATAAACTCTAATGTGTCAAATTGAATTCACCGGCAACACATCTAAAATCCTTTAATTATCTGGTTTGGGGGCAATGGATTAACTAGAGCCAGTCAGGAACAAAGAGACATCCTGTTTACTTTTTCCCTTTTTAATTTTTTTTTGGTTGGTTTTTTAAAGTAGGTACCAATAATTATTTAACAAATAAAAATAAAAATAATATGTAACCTAAATCCTCTCTCTTTCTTAATAAATTTTATTTTACCATTTAATTATAATCACTGTATATTTACATCACCTTTTACACAGTGGATAACAAGGGAAGTAAATTATAGGTCTTTGTCATTTTCAACCTTTATTACAGAGAATCATATTAGACATAAAAACTTAAAATGTCTTTTGGTTTCGTCATAAAATGATAACTAAAAAGATTGATGTGGAAAGAGAGATTTATAAGTAGTTACACTGTTCTACATTTCATTTCTTTCTTAACTGATTATTTTCTCAAAGGTTTTTTTTTCTGTTTTCAGTCACTAGAAGTCAGGCATAGTTCTTATTTTCTTCAGTTTCTTCACACTAGATGTTTCACATTCACCAATAAATGCTGTCCAAAATGTCTCAAATTCTTAATTATAAGCTTCATTAGTATTGGAATTTTAGTTGCTTGGAAGTTTTGCCTCAGATTCTTTCATAGTTTTGTTTGTAATCTGACCTTATAAAGCTGTAGGTCCATTTTCAGTCAGAATTTTCTTAGAAACTATATATTTAATTAAACATCTTATGTAATTCCATATACTGTTATACAATATATAATCTATTAATATATTTGAGTATATATTTTAATAAATTAAAGAAGCATTTACTTCACCAGAAAATGTTATGTTGTTAATTTCGTCCATGATACCAAACACTACAAATGCTAAATAAGAAGTCTTCCTACCTATCATTAATTAGTATATTACTGAAGATAATTTGTGGTTTTGGATTTATATTTTAAAATGTAATTTTCTAAAAAAAAAAAATCCTTTTTATACAAGATCTCTCATATTTGATTTCTCAGCAAAAAGACCATGACAGGAGGAATGTCTAGTTAGCTTTAAGTCTCTGCTTCAAGGTTTCCCTTGCAGTGTTTTTACTAGGTGATTCAGGAGACTTGATTCAAGTCCTGTAACTGTGGTGAATATTTAATACATCAATAGGCATCATAATTTAGAGAAAGAAGCTCATGAGAGGGTATGGGAGAGAAGAGAGTTAACTCATTTACCCATTCACTCAAGTTTTCAAAGCCACTACACAAAGGAACAAACAAAAATACGTGCTAATGGAGTCATTGGCAATGAACACTGGATATTGCGAGATTTTTTCTTTAACAGCTGAGAAGCAGTAATGATTAGACAGTGAAGATGGAAATATAAAGGCCTGACAGATAAATTATATCCATTACTACAGAATTTCAAGGGTTTTTTGCTTTCTTTGATTCCTTCATGTACCCCAGTGTGGTATCCGCGTTTGAGAGATGCATTTAAAATCATAGAAGGCTGGTATTTCAGTAATTATTTCATTGTTCATGAAAGAATAAAATGGAAACAAGGGCATAAGTTAAATATTTTTCTCATTGCAAAGTGAATCTACTGTAACATTTTAATTTTTTTTCTGTATACTTTTGTCCAGTGTTTCAAGTACTTCAACAAAATTAACTAATATGCGATAATGATAGATGAAGGATTGTCCTTACTCACTGTTGTTTGACATTGGTTTTCTGTGACAATAATTGCTTCATTATTTAATGAAAAACAATGTCACATTTCGGTGGCAAGGCGTCATCTTCTCAAGATTTTATTACACAAATGAAAGGATTGATTGCTGTTGATTGCATTTTGTCTGAGGACATAGTCACTTCCACATGACACTGGATTTAACAGTCACTTTTTCCAGTCTTGGGTAAATCAAAATGTCTTTGTTCATCCTTTACATAATCTTTTCTGCAGATGTTGTCAAAAAAGAAAAAAAAGAGAGAGAGAAAAAAAAAATCTAAAATGTCGGTCTTTTTCAGTTGTCATTACAGAAGTCTCTGTTGCATCTCATAAGAAAATCTGACTATGCAACAGGAATAACATTTTATCCCCCCAGTGTTTGAGTGGGTCTTATCATATTTATAAGCCTTTTATACATTAGGGTTGCTCCTTCTCTCACTGCTATTGCAGAAACGCCTTCACTTCATTGTTAGGTTTTACTCAGCAATTTCCACTGTCCTCAAGCAAAAAGCTACAATGTGGAACATACATGGGGCTTTGAGAGGGCATTGAGAGAGAGTCCTCTCTAAATGGCAGCAGAGTTATATTCCCTCCTTGTTGATAGTAGGTGCAATAATCTTGGTTCTTCAGATCTTGTTTCTAGCTCATATGGGTTATGTTTCCTTTTTCCAATTACTTTGCCTTTCCCGCAGGAAAAAAAACAAACACACCAACACCAACACCACAACAGGAAAAGTTTTCTTTCTGAGTAAAACAAAACTGAACTTTGCTTAGAGAGAGAAATGCACACATTGTCAGTGCCCAATATGTGTCTTATGCACGCAGGTGTTGCTGTTCCAGGACCAGGGTCATTAACCAGCAGGAAGGACTCAGATCCCCAAGAAGCTGGGTGTAGCCCTGGTTCCATGCCTGAGGTGTTTTGGTTTTCTGAAATTCTTTTCCAAGGGAATTTTCTGTAAGCAGGAGAGATGTTTTTGCAACTGTAACTTTGTTATTCATTCCTTTCCCTAGGAGGGACTTCTTCTTGATGTCCCTCTGGTCTGACCAATGTGATTGAAGAGATTTGCCTTTGTTTCACCAATCAAATTGGTCTGAGTAAAATAGTATAAAAGGAAGACACATCCCAAAAATAAAGGAGTCGTTTTCAGCCTTCTGAATCTCAGAGTCTGTGTCATTTTGGTGTAAACAGTCAGCTGGGCATTGTAACAACTGGAGAGGACTGAAGTACAATGAGACAACAGGGTCATTTCCCTAAAAGAGCAAATACCGTATCCTCTTTACCCTGTAAGCATTAATGATTTCTTGTTTAAAGACTGATGAAAGAAAAATTGACAGATATCTTTTAAAAATCTATGAATTCTGGATGATCAGATAAATTTTTAATTAAATCCCATTAGAATGTCCTATATTTGCATTAATCATAATAATTTTCTAGACAGTCCTCAAAAAACCCAGCCACCTACTACTGCATCACAGTACAGTACAGCAGTGAAACACTTTTGCTAAAATTATTGTATGTTTAATATAATATACTACATACTCCTGGCTGTGTTATTCTTTACAACATTCACAAATAGTAGTGTTGTATATATTTCCTCTAGCTATATTTCTGTTGTTTAAATAGCAAATTTATAAAGAAACATTTAAATTTGGAATCCATAATATTCTTTTGTATTTTTTGTAGGTTATTAATTTTTATCAGATAAAAGCATTTATATAGGCTGAACTGATGTTTTTCTATTAAGTTAATCTCTTTTAACATCTGTTATTTCAAAGTGTAGTAAGCCTGAGAATTGTCGCTTAATAATAGACATATTCTGTAGTTACCTATAAATGACATAAGTTCTTGTTGTAATCAATATATAATTGGAAAAAAAATTTCATTATTTTATAATTGTATGCAATTATATATTTTGAACATGCTTAGCTTGGAATGCAGAAGAAGATATTGAGCATATAGAGGTTAATTATGTTCCTCTATGTTAAATATGCAGAGCATGTTATCTGATTTAAAATGCAAATTAGTAGAAGATAACATAAAATACATTTTAATTTAAAGATTGTAAAGTAATAATGATATAGTAAATGGGAATAGACTTCTAAAATTAAAATTGCATTATTAACGATTACATCTATCTATTCCAATACTCCAAAATGACAACATACATATGAAGTTTGCATGCAATTTTTTTGATATAGCACGATTATAATAGTTTTAAGATTAATTTATTACAAGGAAAAATAGCATCATGTTAAGCAGTGAGCAATGACACATTAATAAGCAGGTTATGTTCAGCTTTTGAGAATAATGAACATCTGAACTTGTATCACATTGTAACGTTGTCACATCTGTAGCAGTATTGCAATTTGTATATCTTTTAGTAATTTCCATCCCATTCTTTTTTTTTTTTCTGTAAAGAAAATATCATATGAACCACAATTTAAATTTAAAATACACTGATAACATGTGAGGGTAGAGTTGCAGAAGTGATTTGATACTACAGGGGCCTAGATCTCTCTTTATCTCAACAATCACCAAACTAGAAAACAATCAGTAGTCTAAACATTAAGGAGCATACTGTCAGTAAGTTATGTGGATACAGCATAAATGGTACTTCACTCACAGAACCTGCCTGTGCACGTCTGATCCCTTCAGATACTCCTTGCCAGCTGAGTACATGGTACAGATGCATATAACATCAGGTTAATACGAGATTGGTGCAACTCACTTCAGTTCCTGCTATTACAGAAATTTCCATCAGACCATTTGCATTAAAAATAATAAACTGAAAAACCCCAGAGAGAGAGAATATATATATATATATATACAGAGTCATACAATATTAGAGGAATTTGTTCTGTGAAGTAAGAGAGTAAGAGTACAAGAGAGAGGAAATACCCAGTTGCTTGGGTTCTGAAAATCATGTAGATCTTCTTTATAGACTAACAATTACAGGGAAGAAAATCATGCTCAACCCATATGGCCTTGGCTGAATATGAACAGTAAAGAATAAATTTTCAGATAATTTGATGCCAAGCTATAATTAATCTCTAGTGAATGAGTGTGAATTGCAAACTGAAGCTTACCTGAACAAAGGATTTTTTTTTTTAATAACAAATACATTTCCTTTATTTACTGGCAAAGTATCAGCCAGATGTCATACGTGTGCTCTTGAAGGAAGAAAGCTCTTTTAAAAAATGCATTAAAGCTTAAAAAAAAAAAAAAAAGACAAAAGAAGGCGTAACAGTATATGTTCCTTTAATGCCTCTGAGGAAAAATAACTGAATGGTTTCAGATTTTCTCTCCAAGAAAACTCAGACTTTTGAAAATATCTAGTGTAGAAAGAGTAGAATACTTGCATACCTGTGAAATAAAAATTGAAAAGAACAACAACAAAAAATAACAGAAGAAGAGTCATGGAAAAAAAAATCCATAATGCAAAATATCAGTAATTTGTAACTGTCTGTCAAGACTCATGCTATCTATCATAGCACATTGTACCAGATCTTGAGTTAATCTTCATTCTTCCAGAGCCAAGGGGTTCTTCGCAGGAGTGATATTTGAAAAGTTGTTTTTTCCAGCTAGACGTGGTAATTTAATGGCTGCCACAGAATTATTCTTACCTTACTATCTCCTCTTGGTTCAGGTCTGCAGTACACAAAGAAGGATTTACAAGATGCCAAAGTTTCTAATACAGTGCTTGTGTTTACTACAGTAAGATTGTTCTACATATCCACAACTACAAACCACTTGACAGAAATACTTAACAGAAACAGGAATCTACATTAACTAATTTCACAGTTCTACTTCTAAATACCATACAATCTTATTAGTTTTATTAATTCAGTGGGATATTGTTATTTTTCTGTATTTCTGATATTTAGATCTAATTGTATCTAATCTATTAAGACTTTTAATATTTCTAGCATTAATTGTTAAACGAGATTGGTTTTCTAGACTGAATTTAAGATTAAGCAAGAGCTTGCTGTCTTTATTTGGCTGGGTACAAGAATGCAGAAGTGGTCATTTGCATCACTTACTCAAAATATTCAACAAAATAATTTAAGACAAGAACAGGGCAAATCAGTACTTTAACTCCTTCTAAAGGGTTCTTTCATGAGAAAATCTTTCATATTCTCTGGGAATGACACTTAAGTCCATGGCAGTTTTATGAGCAATGATAAGTTTCTACTTTTCAGAGTATTTGCTGAATTTACATACCAAAATTTCAGTAACTGCAAGATGATGTAAAAAAAGTTTAATTAAAAAAAATTAAAAATGCATGAAAGAAACAAATTTCAAAATGTTGTTATGGTTATAAGAAAAGGAGAAAAACCTCCATAAATATGATTAATAGAAAACAGAAATGCCAAAACTGAGCTAAAATTTTACTACATACTCTCAGTAGCATAGGAGCTGGCAGACTGGTTACAGAAATAGTCCAGCTAATGTAGGTTTTTTTATGGCCGATATCACACAGGCATCACAGAAAGTGACTCCATTAAAGGACAATCAAGTATGATTCATTCTTTCTGTGGGCTGTAAGATGTAATCCTGAATTTATGATCCCCTAGTTCCTGTCTAAAGAAATTCAGACTTTCCATCAAATATAGAAAGAAAAATATGTTCATTGACACTGTAAGAAATATCTATCAATATTTTTATATACTAGCTAATAATACTGCTCAGTAACACAGAATAACTGAGGTTGAAAGGGACCTCAGGAGACAGTACAATCTAACGCAGAAATTTCAGAAGTCTTTGCTGAATATATACTGGTTCAGAGGAGAAACCTGAATTGTTAAATGACATGCTGAATTAAAATGTTAATAGTGGAGGAATCTGAATGAAGGACCAAACCAGAGATTATTCATGTGTTCATGCTCTAGCCTTTTGTGTTTAGGGAAGAGAGACAGCAAAGGGATTATATGTAAAACTGATTCATAAAATCATCCCCATCAATGATCTCTTGGAAGATTAGTCTCCCTGGTTATTAAGTCACCTCAAGTCTTGCCACTGATACTAAGATGACAATTTTCCAGACTGTTTTGGAACATTTTGAAGAGCAAAAGCAAAATTGAGTAACTAGTAAAACACCCAACAACTGTCTTTGCATCTTTAGTATACAAACTGTACAGTGTAGTTTTTGTCAACCTGATTTCATTCTTGTTGAGTAGTGTCAGTTGGAATCTCTCCAGCTTAGCAAGGACACTGATAAAACTACACAATTCTGGTTTTCTTCTGATAAATAATAAAAAGCTTATGGTTAATTTACCCTTGGAGGATTAAAAAAAAAATAGCTTAGAAGCTACAGCCAGATATTCATCTGCAAGGTCCTTGTCAAGCTAAGGACACATTTTCAAAGTGCAGATACCAAAAGGCGACCTAGACTGAACAATAATGTTAATAACAACATCCACAGTACCTACAAGGTATTAGAGATGCCATGTGCTTGGCAAGCACTCAGCCAACTGTGATAATCAGAATATTTAAGAAAAGTATCTTCATGCAAACCAGAAATAAAACATATCTTTCAGAATGGCTTTTTTTAAATTGAATCAGGTGAAGGGATGAGTGAGAGGATGTGATCAGAGATGTAGTCAGGGTGTCATAATTAACAATTCATATTTAGGCATAGAAGTTTTCTAAAAATTTTGAGGCAGATTTTAACCATAAGCAGCAGGCAAGACTAAATATCCCATGTTTCCCAACTATTACAATGTAATCTTATGGTTTTTGGGTTTTTTTTAACTGAAAAATGTGCTGCTTAAATGTTCTAAACCAGAAAATTGCAGCTGTTCCTGGAAACTTGGCAGGAAGTTAGACATAGAAAAAAGCAGTTTTTCAATGGTTCTTCATTAACTTATAATTTTTAATGAATATTTTAGTTTACATAATCTTGACATACTTTTTGATAAAGGTTTTAGAAAAAGCTCACCCCTCTTATAGCTACATGCTTTTAGTGATTTACAGAATATGTTAAAATATACTAATTTCAATAAAAAGATACAATAAGGGAAGAACACCAGAATCTTATAGTTTCTAACAGTTAGTGTTTGGGGTTTTTTTCCCCCTAGGATTCTAAAATGCTATACTTAGGTTTTTATCTCTTTTGTCTGGACTTAGATGGTAAACAAAAATATTTAAGAAAGCATTAATAGCGTTTGGGTGTTTCCCATATGTCAGGTTTATCATTGAAAAATTCAGTTTAAAATATTGCAAAAATTATATGCCTCATTCTTGACAAAATACTGATAAGAGAATTTGTGGAGTTGGCAAACAGCCAATTGTTGCCCCAAAAAAATAAGTGCAGGAGGAGGAGACTCAAATTATACAATTTGCAGTATGTCTTATAAAGGGGGAAGCACAAAGCAAGCAAGATTACTAAGACAACTACAAATATGGGTGTGAGCCTGTGAGGCTAGACATAAAGGAAAGAAGTAAACTGGGGTTTGATGGGTATTTTTGAAAGGACAGTACATGTGGTGGCAGTGATGATCAAAAAAGGATATATAACATCAAGCAGAAAGTACAAGGAGGACAATATGGGAGTATCTGTCTTCTGTCCTGTTTTCAACCTCTGCAGCTTGGCCCAAGACAGTAAACCTGTTGCATGTCTACAAGTCTGTCTGAATTATCTCGGTGATTAAGGAACACTTGGAGTGAATGCCATAAAAATATTCCCACTAGAAAAAACACCTTCATAAATCTGAAATTTAGACAATAAGATTTTGTAATGAAGTGACATCTCTGTTTATGAAAAATGTCAACAGTCTTTTTAGTAAGGTACTAACAACACTTAGGATCTATTTGACTCTTTCTATTCTTCAGTAAAGTGAGAAACATTTTTATTGACTGCAGTAAGAAAAATATAGTTTTTTATTAGCATATGCTTCCAAGATTATGGTAGCAAAATATCTCCCTATTAAGCTTACAGCATTTTTTTCTAGTAGGCAAATATATATATCAAATAGTTGTGCTGTTCCTTCACAGGCATTTTCTTGAAATTCTCTAACCAGTAGTTACTTCAAATATATATAGGAATAACAAAGAAACGCAAGCAACTCACTGAAAAATATATTACTACAGCTAATAAACAAGGAGTTGCTCTCAGCTGTCTGCTCACCAGAACTATGTATGTGTATTTAACAGAGGGGTGTACAAGAACATTTAATAAAATATAAAATTATACTTTTATCGCTAATATGACAAAACTCACAAAGGTGAAGAATTTCAAAAAAAGAAAATTCCTTTGTTTCACTTCTGTCTTTTTGAGAAATTGTTTCTGCTTTTCTAGGATGTTTTCATATCTTCAATGGGATACTCACCTAATAACTTTAAAAAATCTGCTCAAAGCAAATATATCATTTAAATCTGTCCCCTGTAAAGTGTTACTAATTTGATCCAACCCCATCAGTACTAACCTGGGCATCATACAAGATAACTGTGGCATTACTGTGATGTAGGAAAATATGAAACAGTGGTTCATATATGAAAACTGATAATAATTATATTTACATTCACTCAGACTTCTAATATTTTCATTATGCCATTTGCAGATAGCTCTGTGATAAGCTAAACTAGTGGCACTTGAATAGTGTCTTTTAGTAAACTCAGAGAGTTACATTTCATGGTTAGAGTATCTGATGTTGAAAAGGCATTACTGTATTCTTTTCTCCAAAGAGAGACTGGGGGACTCTCAGACTCCTGCCTGGAAGATTTTTGATGAAATGGCAGCAAATGTAAGGGGAGGGAAGTGGAGGGGGTGCTGGATGTGAAGGTGTCTCTAAGTAAAAGTCAACCTTGCCTAAGGCAAGAGCTGTACACATTGAAGTTCTTCTGACATGCTTTTCCTTTTTCATTATTCTGTGGACGTTGAGTTTAAAAGTGGGACAGATAGTTACCCTTTTGGCTACCATAAAGCTTCTAGCTGGAACCCCAAGAAGTGTTTGTGTGCCTTGCACATACCTACACTGCAAACTGTAGCTAGCTGTAAGTGAATTGTTCCAGAAATGAAAAGCAAATTAGCTGTTTCATCAGAGAGTAATTGCACCACAGCTCAATGCGGCTTAATGCCCACTTCAGAGAGCACAAATTGATACACAGTGTGATGAATGGTAGAGCTATTAAACCTGTTTATTCCAGCTCTTCTAATGGGTTCATCACAACATGGGAAATGCTAGGCAGTAGGGGGTCACCTTGTCTTTGGTAGTACACATTTAGAAGCACCCCTGTAAAGAGAAAAAGGTACTTTATATACCATCACTGATATGCTTAAAGAAGCCTTTGAATTACAGGCTGAAGAAACACACAGTGACATCAAAAGGAGATACCTTTATCAGGAACAGAGAGTGGCAGACACATGGATATTAGGTCAGCTTGCATCAGACTCACAGCCAGGTCCTGCAGGGATCCAGGGAGAGTTTGGAAGGTTTCATCAGACCAAGAAGTCTCTGGGAGTTGTCTGATTATAGTAAAAGAAAATTGAACATTGAAATGTGAGCGAAATGTAAACTTCTTTTCAAACCCTTTACTTAAACAGTGTCATACTGTTTATGTAAGCAGTGTCACACAAACCATGATATGTGTTTTTTCTCCATATAATTGCAGTGTTCAAATCCCTTTAATTGTAGTCTCCTCAATGCATACATTTAGACATCAGAAAAGTTTACACCTCTTTTCACTTCACTTCTATAAGAAAATAAGAGACATTTCCACTTCAGCAGAAATTTGCTTTTACTGGTTTTGTGTTCCAACTGGAAGTATTGAGTCTGGTTGCACTGGAGAGAAAGATTCATGAAAAGGCACAGTTAAAAGAGACAGTTTTTACCAACAAAATTCTCTACTTATATTTTAATTCTCTACTTATATTATCCTTGTGCACAGATGACACCAATCCACTGTTAAAATAGTTATTGCTGCCTCCTTTTTTGCATCATTTCTTATGATAAGTATTATCAAGTAATCACACTCAAAAGCAGCAGCTATGCTGATCCAACAGAAAACTTATATTTTACAATTTTTTATTGTATGTATGCATTTATGAAATTTTCTAAAGAAAACAGTAGAATTCTGCTGCCACTGAAGGCAATTACCAAACATATTAATTTCTCTGAGAACATAATGTGATTTTTACTTGATAGTCCAATTCCTCTTCAGGGGTACTCATTGACATTTATTAGGAATATTTTTTCCCTTTTTTTTCTTTCCTTTGAAGGGTAGAGAAGAAAGTATAAAGTTCAGAAATAGATTAAAAAATATGATGTCAGACTTTCAATTGATGAGCTGATTTGCATACTGAGGGAAAGTAATTCATTTCCATGGAGTAAAAAAGGATCAGTTAACATAAGTTGAGGTTTACAAAAGCTTAACAGAAGAAATAGTATGAATACAGATTCATTTCTGAGTGGAGGGAAACTGCCAGAAGTAATGAAGTAAGACTTTTGAGGGTAAGTAAGTGCGCTGGAAAATATTTTCCTACAGAATGTCAAAACCCCCAAACAATTAATAGTCATTAACAGGAATTTTTAAAGCATCATCCTTAGCTCAGATTTCTTTAGTATTACCTATGAAGGACCTTCCAATAATTTTTAATTTATTTTGAAGAGACAAAATCAAGGTTACTCATTAAAGAGAAAAACGAAACAACAACACAGGTTCTTGAACACCATAGATTAAGGTATTGTAGAGTCCTGAATATTTGAAAGGACTCTAAATCTCTTGCTTACACCAAATCGCAGTGAGGTTTTGAGTTAAAGTTCTTTAAAACTTCATCTCAGACTAGGCTTTCATTACACAGAAAACTTGTGAAATTCAAATCAAGAGAAAAGGAAAAGATTTCACAAATAAAAAAAAATTGGAAAAAAAATATGAGCACACTACACTTATAAATCAACATTTTATTTCAGCAGATTGATTTTCATCTTATCTGGTGTTGTAGAGGTTCAAGACTTGGTCACTGCCTATATAACACAGCAGCATGTATATTTCATTGCAAAGATTCAAAACAGTACTAAATTTAGATGACATATAAATAACGGTGATAAACACAAGACAAATTTTGTCAGACAAGTGAAAGAACAGAAATATTACTCTTGATAATTTGATTAAGTTGAAGTATATGTATATAAAAGGAAAAAGAAACCCGTTTGTGGAGAAGGACATCAGTTTGGACATGAGATTCTGCCAGCTATACACCAGAATGAACCACCTGGTCATGTGACTGTTTGTGAGGAGAGTGCCTCTATCCCCTCTGTAGCCATCGTTACTGGAACATTTTGATGAAGATCCTCCTGAATCTTCTCTTCTTCAGGGCCAAAAGACCGAGCTTCTTCAGTCTTTCCCTACACTTCTCCAGTACTTTAATCATCTTCCTGGGCCTCTACTCTTTGTACACTTGCTTCTTCTTTTGTGGGACCAGAACTCTACACCAGCTCCCCCCAGGTTTGCCCTGAAAAACACCAAATAGAGTAGGATGATAATCACAGAATGGCTTGGATTGAAAGACACCTTCAAGATCACCTCATTCCAGCCCCCTCATTCCAGTCCCCTATCTATAATAGAAATGCCCCTACAGATGCAGCCCTGGGTCCAATTTGCCTTCATTGCTGCAGCTGTGCAGTGTTACCCTTTGTTCAGCTTATTTTCCACCAGGACCTCAGTGTCCTTTTCAGCATGACTTCTCCTCAGCCACACAGATCCTAGTCTGCACTGGATCTTTGGCTAATTTGTTTGATTTTGTCCCAGGGGTAGGGCTTTCACTTGTCATTGTTAAACTTTATAATGAAGAAAAACTAATTCAAATTTTGCAGGTTTTTTTCACTCTGTCGAGCATTAATTTGGGGAAAAGCAAACAAATAAATAAAAATGGAGAGTGTGCCTGAAAAAATAGTGCTCTATAGCAGTTTATTTCAAAGGTATATGCAGCCCTTAACAATATAAAATTTATTTTATAATAAAGAGAAATTAAAATCTCTGGATTTTAGTTTGTTCATACTAAAAAGAAAATTTAATACTATCTCTATTTCTGTTTTGAACTCTATAAAGAAAATTTTTCATTTCACTCCTGCAGATCAAACCACATCACTCTGTGAGAAACCCCTCAGTTAATTTTTTCAATATTTCTCTGAAAATACCATCTGTTGTTTAAACCTTGTGTAAACATATGTATTATTCTTTGTTTCTCATACCAGGAATTCATTTGATGAAATCTCATCCAATCCAGGAAATGATGAACAATGCACACATAGTTAATATAATTTTTTAAAACTACTTATTACATTGTTTCAGAACAACTTTCGCAGATTCTATAAACCTGGAATTACCACGTCATTAGTTTATAGAGCAGTGATATTCATTTTCAAAATTAGACATGATGTGTTGAAATTTACACTTCTAATAAAATAAACATTTACAAATAGGATGATGTATTTATTTAAAAAATAAATTGAAGCCCAGCAATCATAATTAATAGAAAATCATGCTGAAATTAGTGTTTACAGAAATTCTAAATTAGTGAAATTCTATCTATAGTCTCTCTTCTACCGTAACAATAGATTGTAAAGAAACTGAACATCTTAAAACTCAAGTTGAATTTTGTGCACATTCATTGAAAAACCTTTGTGAACCTGTTCTGCAGAGAGGAGGACTCTTGACAGATCAAATAACCCTGATAATGGTTGATGATTTAAAGTTTTGTAATGCTTCCTTTTAATTTGGGGGGAAAAAAACCCTAAAAAAACTTAAAAAAACCCCTAAAACTGAAAAAACTGAAAGTGTGCATCAGCAAAAATAATGGTGCCTCTTCCCATTTGCAAGAATTATATGCATACTTTCTTACAGTGAAGAAAAGAACAATTAGTTCACTATATTATAGGTAGAAATTAATAAAATAATGAATTGGAATTTGTAAACTTTGAACTTAATGAGGGGAAGATCCCGATTATCCACCCTATTCTCTACACTAGATGATACACGTATGTCATTTTTTGTGTTCTAAAACTTCTATTCCTATGTGAGTAGTAAAGAGTGTTCTAGATCTCGGTAAAAGTTTCCCTGGTCCCATTAGGGACAGAAAGCTGAGAACTACTGTGAGCTTTATTGCTCCCTCAGTCCTGCCCAACTTTCTGATCAACAAACTATTGGATCAGCCTCTAATGGTTCCTGCACTGTATGATAATGGACGAAACTCAGGGTTTGCAGTCCAAAATAAATATTGACTTTGCATTCAATGTCTTTTTGGGTATATAAATGACAAGTCGTTTCATATTAATGAAGTAAATACCTTGTGAGTCAATATCCCAGTTATATTCCTTTGTTGCTAATATGAAAAAAATTGTAAGAACTCCTTCCCTCAGTAAACTTTTGCTGTTAGCTCTGCAGAATATTTTTCCTTTCCCAAGAACAGGCTAAGGGCTGTTTCTTTAATCTCAATAGCATTTCACTAATTTATTTCTGTGCCAGTTATGCTGGAACTTTTTAAACTGGGAATTTTGGGGTGTAGTGGACTGACCCCATCCAGCAACTGAGCGTCCATCAGTTTCTTGCTCCTCTTCCACAACAAGATGGAGGCAAGTTTCAGAGGAGCAAGCATACCAAAAACTCGTGAGTCAAGATAAACTGAGTTTAATGATTGAAGGGAAAAAAAACAAACCAAACTAACCAACCAACCAACCAAGTAAAAAAAAAGACAAAAACAAACAAAAAAAATTGCCTACCACATGCCATAACTCCATATGAACAAGCAAGTGATACAAATAAATTGCTTACCACCTCCTACAAACAGACCAATGCTCAGTCTTTGAGCTACGAACCCTTCCAAAAAATTATACCCCAAACTTCTTGTTGAGCATGGTGTTATACAGTATGGGAAAATCCTATGATCCACTGGGGTCAGCTCGCTTGTCTGTGTCCCCTCCCAGATTTTTGCCTATCCCTATTCTACTTGCTCAGGGTAGTCTGAGAAGCAAAGAAAGCCTCAATGTTGCATGAACATTGCTCAGCAATAGCTAGAATAATTTTATCACCAACATTGTTTTAATTACAAATCTAAAGCACAGCACCATACAGGCTGCTATGAAGAAAATTGTCTCCATTCTAGGGAGGGGAAATGTAAACTTAGGGGATGTAAATTATCAACTGTATGGATTATATATGGCTGAAAGTATTATCTATGTATAAATTTTGAACTTTTGAGACAACAGTGAGAAATCAGTAGGAGTAATCACAGTATTAGTACAAGTATATACACTCTACATAATATATTTGCAGAAATATGCTGTCACTTTCAAGCATCCTTAGATCTTGACCATGCTCTTCATGCATCAATCCCAAAGCACTTTATGTATCAAGCAAACAATAACACAGATCTTCAGCTGGTGTTCAAATGGACTCACAGGCAAGGCTTACTCACAGAGCTTTCTGATTTGTATAGAAGTAAAAAGAGCAAAGAATTAAAACCTCAATCCTGAATAGGAACTACCTACTATGAGCATATCCGAATCAGTTTTAGTCTAGACAGGAGGAAGATTTTGAAGCAATCTGCTTATTGTCAGTCCCTATTAAAACTATTCCAGTTCATTGTGGAGCACTGTAGCACTGTCTTCACTTAAGAACTGGGCTGTTTTCAGAGAGATGGAAAATGAATTGCAGGACTGCATTGAATGACCTTCAGCAGAAAATATATATTCAGTCCATATGAGCAAACTGAATCTACTTGAAATAAAACACCTTGAGATGTGTGATGTACAAGGTGATGATTATATCCTCCATAACAAAATTTTTTTTCTATACATCAACATCTTTTCATCCACAGGGATTTCGAAAGTAGCTGTAGACTATGTAACTAACAAGAGTAACACACTACAGATAATTGGAGCTGCCTATATTTTATTTATACTCCAAAAATATTTTTTAGAATCTCTCTCCAACCTTCTCTCCCTCCAGTTTCTCAGGCACATGCACTTATACCCACTCACACCTCCCTCCTTCTTGAACTGAGAATAGAAAAGGCTCAAAATATTTTCAAACCCTACAGTTAACATTTTATAAGAACACAGGTGATTTAAAAAGGTATCAGAAAATAGGGGTAACCTTTTGATTGAAGTCATTAAATACAAAACTTTCCTTTTCCCACTGTGTCATTGCAGTGACTTTGCATTTTTTTCTTCTATTGCTTCTTCCAATCTAACAATTTTTAGTAGCTTCCTGGGCTGAATAAACTTCAAAGAATTCCCTTTTCTGTTTGTAGGAAAGTTTCTTATGTTACCTCTGAGGTTTTCCTCTGGTCTGTTGTCTGATTGTAGACAGACCCCCGCATAACTCTTTCGAGGGTCTTCAAAGCTACATGGCAACCTCTTTTATTTCCAGTTTTCTCTCTCTGACACTTCAGATATCTCTTTCCAAACATGGACATACACATACACAAATGGTGAGAGGATGAGTTCTATTTAAGGAGAAGGAAATTTCCCCTTTCCTCTGGAGTTTATCACTGAGCTAGAATAAACTGATCAGAACAAGTAAACAAAATATATTGAATTGCTGTGAAACTTACAGTGTTTTATTATGGTTGATTAACAAAATATTTATACTGTAAAGCAGGAGATTACAAATCAAATGATTCATCCTTCTTGAGAAGTCCCAGATAAAAGGCATAAGGTTAGCCCAGTTGACCTTAACTTGAGAAAATTAGAGAAAGATGCATAGCACAAATGAAAACTTGTTAAATATTAAGTTATCACTGTTTCTAAAAACCCAGAAGGTATTTACAGTAGATCTGAGAAAACTGTGGGAGTATTTAATTAAGATCTCTCATTATATCTTTTTAAATCTTTGAGAAGTCTGTTTATTTTAGTTTCTAGCAATGTTGCAGTCAGTGTAATTATCATCATTAAACAGTATCTTTGTTGAACTCCATAAATGTATGGCAGAAAAAGAAATCATGAAGACACGATGCCTGAATTAACTCTTTGATGATTGTACTCTCTAAATTCATGGCTTTTTCTTATCAGTATTTCAGTGGAATTCAATATATGAGAAGTATCTCAAGTCATGAGATTCAGACTGTCACACATTCATCATTTCATAAAATTCTCCCTGAATACTCTGTCATCTTGTGGATTCTTAAACTGTTCTGTATTTGCCAAGATTTTTAGAACTAATGCAATTGAACAAATGACCTTTCAGAAATGTCCATGCTCTGAAGGCATTGGCAGGCCCAGCTATCCCTGGCCAGCCCCCAAGACTTCCCCCCACACTGCACATGTCCCAGGGTTCCACTGAAGTCCCCCATGGCATGTCACAGTCCCTTGGTGCTGTGACAGCAAGAAGCGGCACTGGTGAGGAATCAGCTTCCTTTCCCTAGTCTAAATGAAATTGCTTCTGTGGAAGGAATGGCTACATAAGCAAGGGGTCTTAATTTCAGAGGAGAGGTGCCTTGGGTGAGCATGAAATATGTTTTCCTAAGTGCCAGGGAGAACTAAAGAATGGACTGTTGTTGCGCTGTCAGTGTCTCTTTGCCTCGGCCAGCCCTGGCACCATGGCAAGAAGGGGCACGGCTCGGTAGCTGAATGAACCTTGCCCATCCCGTGGGTTCTGGTTTGCCTGCAGAAGTGAAGTGACGACAGCAGGAAAGAAGGAGAGAGTCTGCTCAGGGTTCAACCACTGACTTTATTCATCCCACAGTGGGGATAACCTCAGCTCAGGGTGTCTGCCTCAGCAGAGACCCCTTACCAGAAGGAACCCTTAGCAAAAAAAGAAGCAGAGCACCCGAATGCAACATCTTTTATTGAGGGGAGGAACTCAGGGATGGGTTTAACTGAGGACAAATCAGGGATCACGTGGGTATGGCTCTGCAGGTACATGCCACTTATTACAACAAATCAATAACTCAGGCAGGGAGACAGCCAGAGTCTTGTCCAATCACTCGAGGCCCTCACTGGAACTTTCTAGACTTTTGGGGGAGGTCTTAAAGTGGTAGACAAGACCCAGGGGCTGTATAACTTATGATTGACACATAACTAGGGTTGGGGTAAAACCAAGAAGGGTTAAATATGGGTGACATGGGACAAACCATTACAACTTATGAAAAACAATATAAAACAAGGAACAAATACATACATAAAACTGATAAAACCAAAAAAACACCACTACAGACTGTTTTGTCTTCCAGTGAAGGAGCTAGGAATCAGATCCAAACTGGAAGGTGGTAGTTTGCAGAAAGTAGTTGTCCTGTGTGAAGCTGTGCAAAGTCTTTTCTAGTCTCAATGATTCTATGTTTCCATGAAAAGAATGTTGTAGGTTTGCTTGTGTTCAGGTCCCTGAAGTTTTGAATACAGATGAAGGTGAAAAGGATATTAGGGTATGTTCAGAAATTGTTTTTGTCTATTGTTTTCTGTGCCTTTTTAGCTAAACAGCCATCTTTGAAATCAAGACACTGAAAAAGATCTAGCTTTGATCTGACCCAATATATGATCTCTGTATATGTACCTCACACAATTAAATATTATACCTATCCTTAGTCTATAAAAAAGTAATATTTAGGGCTATCTTATAACATCAGATTTGTTCTTAACAAGATCAATCACCTTTTTTTTACTTTTTTGGGGGAGGGGCGGGGGCTGTGGGGGGAAGTTGTCTTTGGGGTTATTTTGGGGGTGTTGGTGTTTTTGAAAAACCGAAACACTAAGGAATAATTAAACCCCAGAAACAGTCTCTGATTATTACCAAAAATACATGTCATAATGGAAAGTTCATATCTAGATGTAAACACTAGCATTAATCAGCAGTGCTGCACAGAAGGAAAGCTCTTCAAAATAGCATTTCTGATCTGTAAACAGTATGTTATTTTGAGTAGTTTTAATGTATATGCATGACAATTGATAACCTCATAATTATATGTGCATATAAGAGAGTTAATACTATTAGGTTTTTAGCATCTTCATTCCATTTTAATATATAAAAATATAAAAATATTAATAGTTTCATGTGGAATATATCTGTATCAAATATATGTTGGACTATTAATATTTCACAAATTTGTAGTTAGTGTATTTAATAAGAAAGCTGAATTATGTTAAAAACACTGATTGCCCAGGACCAAATGTAAAGAAGTCTTTGACTTTTTTTTGTGACTTATAAAATATATGCATCAATCTATACCACATGTTCCACACAGGGAAATACTGGTATTTGTATGCTAATTAATTGCAGAACTACTGGTAAATCCCCAACAGTTTGCCTGCCTTGTAGAGTTTAGAACTGCCATCAATCACCTTTTCTCCTTTCAAAGCCTTGCATTTAAATGACATTTTCTTTATATTTTACATTATTCTTGTGTTTTGCTGTGTGACAGCAGTAATATTTTTGTTTCCTTATCCCTTAGTTCTGTAACTCAACCATAACTGGAGACGGCACTAAATAAGTTAGACTGTAATTCTGAAAGTATGCAACAAATCCAAAAGATATTGTTTTCTGAATTAATAAAAAATGAGACAAATGGAAATGTAATGCTCAAAGATGCTTTCAGTTCCACAAGTGTAGATTGGGAAAGAAGGTGGGGATTTTTTTGTCACTGCTTACTTATAGTCTCATTCTTTATTTCTGTTTTAAGGAAAATGTAATGTATTTTGAGGAATGTATTACACAAACATAGAATCAAATAGAAACTGAACATTCAAGATGACACAAGGGGATCCATGATTTATAGAAATGAAATAAAACACTCAATACATTATTAATTAAGAATGCACATGTACATGCCATTGATTCCATAAGACTTAATCAAAGTCTTTAAGATCATCTTTTACTCATTCTATTCAAAATCCTATCTGGCATCATGTGCATACCAGTCATTTTGAAAAGTACTTAGAGCAGTGTTCTAACCAAGTACCAGAACCACCACCAAATGTTTCAGAAAAGTTCTGAAAGAGGTGATTATTTCTTTATGCCAACCAAAGCACCAGAAAAAGAACCCATAATTTCACAAAGAGTTCAGCAACTAATGGCATCCTTTGCAGCTGTAATATTTTTCAGATGGATTTAGATTTTGCTAGTAGAAAGACAGCTATCATTTGGATTTTTCGCTTCTCTGCTTGTGTCAGGAATTTAAGGAAATACCAAACAACTCTAGATTTTTTTCTGAGTCATCTGAATTCTGCAGTACATTATGACATTTCTCAGATACTAAGTTTTCCCACACCCCCAAATGGTGACTTGTGCCAGAGCCAGAGGTTCAGAGAAGAGCTTGTAAACTGATGAGCTTGTAAATTGTTTTTGCATGGTGATGTCCCAAGAATGGGAAACTGAGAATTTTCTACAACACATTTCCCTAAAATATAGTTTGTTAGACCAACTGTTGATGCCAGTCAGCATTTATAACAAATTATATTCAGGTATAGCCTGAAGGCTACCACTTCAGGCTATATGGATGACAATATGGATGTCATTGACACTGGCTGAGAAAAAAAAAATTGATAGATTGGGTACAAGCTACATACCACCGATTGGCCCATTGACACACTGGCAGAGAGCAAACTCAAACAAATCAGGCTGTGGATATGCACATAGGACTGACTCATTTACTAAAATCTGTCCAAGGCATAAACGTTAATAGTTTCAGATAATCTTCGGATTACTTAGTTTCAGGTGTTGGGTTCATGGAAAGTACTATGGAGACAGGTCTCGAAAAAGTATGTGAATTATGCTGAAGCATTCTGATATGACTTCAAATGCTTAAGTTTTATCTTGTGCTTTTTATCTGGACAAATTTTATACTATGTAACAATTTATACACAGTCCTAGTATATTATGAAAAACTATTGTGCATCTATTGAAGGAAAAAAATGCAGTGTAAGATTTATAGATGGTATTGTATCCTTTCCAATGATAGCAATGTTCAAATAAAGATTTTGTAATAAATGCCTTAGTTCTACAATTAATATGATGCAGATTTAAGTGAACAATATGAAATTGTATTGTTATTTTACTAAAACTAAAGCATACTACTTTGATACAAACAAGGTATGCATCCTGTCAAAAAAGAGAAATTGAAAAGTACAGCTAGAGGGAATGCATTACTGGATATAGGGCAATATACTACACCATAGGGTTTAGGAAAATATACTTTACTATGTTAGTCTTTTGAGTCTAAGGGAAATTCTAAACATTTGCAATACAAAATAAAAAAAAAAAGTTTTGAGGGTAAATTTTTTGCTTGAAGAGATTTGAAAGTTGTTACGTTAACAATTAAGAAGGATAAACAATATAAATAGTAAGAGCCTTTATCCTGTTTTCAGAATTTATTGCTTAATTTTTAAAAATACCCAGATTATTACTTTTGGACTAGCAGAAAAAAACCATTAATGGTAAATGGGGATTAGTGATTCTTTTCTAGTAATTTTGCAAAAAATTTCAACTGCTTCTCATTTAATTTGCCACTTTTTTATCCTTTTTTTTTGGATTCTCTTCAAAATTATGTATGTAAAATTATATTAAAACTAAGTCTTTCAAAATAGAAATTATTCTGGGAACTCCTACTCAGATATATACTTTAATTATCTGGGATGTTTTGTATCCCTATTCCATAGCTTTAAAGAAGCTTACAGGAGAAGGCATGTGTTATATTTTTACATTGCATTTTTACACAGACAGTCCAACAGAAGAATTACGTAAACAAAAGGAAACTGTGAAATCTCTGACATGAGATCACCTAGAAGATATCGAAAGTTCTGTTGTGTTGCTGAGGTGTTTGGGGATTCAACTTCAGTTTGTATAAGAGATGGTGAATTAAAATTTAAAAATCACTATCAATTTTCAGATGAGATTGTTTTCTTAATGTGTTTTTTGGTTAAAACTAGACAAACATAAAACTAAAATGAAAAGGCAAGATCCTGTATTAAAATATGTCAGATAAAACAAGTACTAAAATCAGTATAAAGGTTCCATTTCAATCCAAAGATTTATAATCCTAAATAACTTTTAAAATGCTCAAAGAAAAATGGTATTTCATACGAGAAATGGTATTTCATTCTCATGTTTCATACGAGACTAAATATAACTTCTAATTTTACATAATTACATTCCATTCTGTTTTTCATAGAAATGAATCTATTCTGGAGAAAATGCTGCTTGAAATTCAACAATATTTCAAAGAAATCTTACTAAGTATAAAAGAACACAATAAGCTTATCTGAAAAAGCACTCTGTCTTATAAACCATCAAGAACATTAAACACAATTAAATGAGAATTTGTGGTTAGAATTAATGCCTGAAGCAAAAAAAAAATATATACACACACACATATATATATCTCCCATTTATATATATATATACTGTTTCCTTGATCTTTTTTCAATGTATTAATCCATATTTGATATAGTCCCATGGTATTACCCCTATTTGCCCCTTTTCTGGGTTCACTTTTCTATGTGACCATTTAAACGTCTTAATCAGTCTTGTGCTCTGGTTCCCATATTTTTGTGTGGTACAGTGAAGAGTATCACCCTTTTGCTCTTTAAATGGCCTCCCTTACTCCTGCCCCTGGCAGGTGATGTGAGAGGGTCTTGGAGACACTGAAATGTTAATGGTTCATGACAAAACAGTCATTTGCAGAGGTGGCAGAATGATTTGATGTGTTTTCAGCACTTGGATGTGGGGAAAGGAGTATTTTGGTGGGAGTAATGGTGAAACCTCTGAACCGTATAAGAAAGAGGGAGTGAGCACCCACCACTGAAGGCTCTGTTTTGAGCTAGATGAGGCAGAAGGCAGAAAGGAGCACCCCCTGAAGAGGCAGGCTAGTGTTTTTTATCATGGCAACGTCCTACCTTATTCCATGGGTTCACTTGTAAAAATCCCTGCACTGGGGAGGGTCACATTCACACAGAACATTTCCACCTAGACTTACGATTTTTATCCCTTCTGATGAGGCATAACTGGCTCAAAACTGGCTGATGTGAGGGGCAGCTATCATGTCCTAGAACTTGTCATAGACCATCAAAGACCCTGCATGATCCTCAGACTCATTTCTGGGGGCTTCCACCAGAGGAGTTGCATATCAGCCACAGTGTTGGAACAGATCCACAGTGCTGCAACAGAGAGCGTAAAACTCTCCCACCCCGGGGGAGGTACCTGAGCATTCCCATCTAAGTGTAACTGCACATTAACCCGTTAAACTTTTTGTTTCACCGGCTTCCCCCAGCCCCAACGCTTGATTGAGACTGTGGCCATCACTTTGACCAACAGACATCAAAATTGCAGCAATCCAGTCTTGTTGCTGGATCCACAGGTGATAAAATCTTTCTAGTATTATCTTTTTCTTTCTTTTCCTTATACATTTTCTTAAGTGGTATTTTTAGGCTTTTATATTGCTGTATCACAATAGATAATAGCCAAAACAGCAACTTACCTGTGTTCCTTTGCAACTAAATTGTTGTAACATAAAACCTACATATATTTATTTATAAACAGCAATCATACAATGTTGCTTCATTCTAATCCACCCCAAAAAGGATCTATTAACATGAACCTTAATTACTCTTGTCTTCAGTGGCTGATCATAATGTTATTGAACAACAATAAAGTGGTCTGGCCATGCCACCTTACCAGCTACTGTAAAAAATTAACCCTGTCCTGGCCGAAACTAGGACATGGACCTAATCCTGCATGTGGTTCTGTACATACATAATGAAGAAGTGAGAGGAGATACTGTCAGGCCAAATTATGATTCAAATAAAATATAATTTTAAAATAGTTTAAAGAAAATGAGAGACTTTTGTGTAGAGGTGTTCCATTTCCTTGTCCTTCACATCCCCTTCTTCATCATTAATTTAATTTTTATTGAAGTATATTTCTAGTAAAGTCAATGGCAAAACTTTTAATCATCCATTTTATTATAATGATAGCGCAATTTTTATTTCTTCTGTATTGTTTTACTCATTAAGAATCAAAGCTGGGTAAGGTTGTCTTGTTTCCTGAGCAAAAATGCCAAGATGACCTATAGAAGGTATGCCTACATTTTAGATGTGCACTGAACTGGTTGTGTCCCCAACAAACTCCCCAGCCAGAAACAGAAGAGATACAGCAAAGTGAAGTAGATCATTTTTTCTGGACAGAGCACAATTTAAGCAAGTTTCTAGGGCATGAGCTAGCATGGCTTCTTTGTGCAATACTGTGCCATCATGTTTGTTATTAAGTCTGCAGACTAAAAACACTGCGGTATGTAGAGATGTAAAAAATGCTCAAGTCCTTCCACTGTCATAATTGACATTTTGAATAGACCCCTAAAATGCATTAGAGCCCAATGGAAACATATCTATTTGGAGATTCTTTATCTCTAATCATATTCTTTGCATTTTTATTAAATTTTACAAATAGTTGTGTCAGTTACCATAGACACATATAAAAACTAATGTTGGAAGGAACTCAGGAAGTCATCTGTTCCAATTCTCCACTCAACTCAGCATCAACTTTGAGATTTTTACAGAGGTGCTTAGGATCTTGTTTTTAACACCTTCAGAAATTTCCCACAATCTAGCTGTCTTCACTAAACCACTAGGTTGAAGGTTATATTTACTGTCCCACCTATGAATGTAAGCTTCTATAGACATGGGGATGATCCAAAGCAGAATTAAAAAACTTTCAACATTTAGAGAGTAATGATTTTATAGCAAATATCTTAATGCTTTTGGGATTTTTCTTATCCAATTTTAACTTCAACACAACAGTTACTTTTTGTTCCTCAGTTATTGCTTTGATTATTATAAATTATATTTCAGATCAAAAATTATAACAATTTTTTTCTATCTATCCTTTGAATAATATGGTGGTGTTATATCAATATTCACAAATTCATATCACTATATTTTGTGGATATTCTGCACCTTTTCACCTAAACTTTTTGAGTGATCATCATCATTATTCAGAAGATTTTACCTTGCACAAATAACTCCATAGATCAATAGTGAGAATCATTATAATTTTCTTGTTTATCTTGTACTCTTTCCTCATGTTTATCCCCGTCTTAGTTGGAAATTGCTCAGAAGATAGTTTTCTAACAGTTTTTTCTATTTCTACATAAATGTATCTAGTCAAAGATTTTTTAATTTCCTTTTTTTGTTAAAGGGTTATTTCATCTCATATGCAAAACTCAGGAAGGAGGACGAGCAAGAATGACATGATGGATGAGCTCATGTAATGTCACTTAAATCTCAAGGAATAAAATAAAAGATGGATACTATAATTAAATTTTGTAATTAACAAACCTATCTGGTGTGCCCATGAGCATAATATTAGAAAGTTGTGTCTTTATATATTTAACTTTTCTAGTCCTGTATTTTTTCAAATTCTAGTGAAGATATGCATGCTGTAAGAATGAAGAATAAAGCAAAAAGTTGGATTTCTATTTCTTAGTAATTTCTGATCCCAGTCTTTTAAAAATTCTATAACGTTTTCTTTCTTCTAAACTGGAGATAGAAAAAAAATGAGTTCCAAAAGATGTGAATGGCTCTTTTATATTTACTTCAATGTGGGGTTTTTTTACCTAGTGAGTAATGACAGAATAAAGTAAAAGAAAATAGAAAAAAAAATGCAGTCACGAACAAGTTTCTTGTTATATATTATCTATTCCTAAAGAATATTAAGAAAACCAAGACCAAAACGAAACCCACCATCATGCCTTCAGAAAGCTCATGAGATCAAATAAGACCTGGAACCAGTGTGTAAGAAAAAAAAATTATTTTTAGACAGAAGAAGAATCTCTGTGGTTCCTTTCAGGAACTTCCTAAGACCATTGTGCTCTGATACATTCTAAATCATTGTCATGTTATATATATTAAAAGTAGAGAAATAATCCAAATATACTTTTAAGTGTATGATGTAAAATGTCTGTGTCACCCAATGTCACAGTTTAAGCCCAGCTATCAGTTAAGCCCACCCAGCTGCTCTGTCAGTCTCACCCAATGGGATGGCAAAGAGAATCAAAAAAGTAAAAGTGAGAGAACTTGTGGGTTGAGACAAAGACAGTTTAATAGCAAAAGAGCAAAAGCTGTATGCCCAGCACAGCAAAACAAGGAACTTAGCACTTTCTAGCTGCAGGGAGGTTTTCAGCCATCTCCAGGAAAGCAGGACTCCATCATGCACAGTGGTGATTTTGGAAAACAAATACCATCACACTGACTCTTGCTGTCCCTTCCTGCTTCTTCCCTCAGCTGTATATGCCAAGCATGACACCATACAGTCTGGAACATCCCTTCGATCAGTCTGGATTAAATGTTGCCTGTGTGTCCCATCACAGCTTCTTGTGCACACCCAGCCTCCTCACTGGTGAGGCAGAGGAGGTCTTGACTCTGTTTAAGCACTGCTCAGCAACAGTGAAAGCATCTCAGAATTCTGAACTGTTTCCAGAACAAATCCAAACCATATTCCTATACTAACTATTATACTGAACAAAATTAACTTCTTCTTTTTTTTTTTTTTTTTTTTCCCAGCCTAAACCAGCACACCTCTCTTAACTTTGTAAAACCAAATGTAAAACCTCTCAAACAGAGCAGAATGTTTCTCTTAGACCCTAGTTTAGTGAATATCATTTTAAGGAAAGTTAACTCACTAACCTAATGGAAGGACACTTGGATATTCGGAAATAATAAAACTGCAATGGAAATGGAGTAGGTAGGATTCTCTTTGTGTCTAAGAATTAAATGACATTTTGCATGTTTTTGTTGTCACTGGCTTTTTTGACTAAACCTGTCAAAACTTCCATCTTGAAAGATCCCATTAGAAATACCCAGAACCATTTCTGTTTATCCTTTAATTTGAATTAGTATATGTAAGTATTTATATTACTGGTATAATATAAATTAATTTGTTCTCACTAATTGCATTACAATTCCTTAATTAACCCCTTTCCAAGAAACTGAATTTGCACAAGTTCTTATGAATTGCACACGAGATTTTGTTAATAGAGCACATAACATTGATATATACAATGTATTGTATATTTTCTATTGGTGTTAGTCCCAGAATTCTAATTCTTTACCAAATGTCTGAAATATGCAGTATGCAGAGAGAATTTGGCAAACCAAAGTATGACTGCACTGAGTGGTGGCCTGTCACTGGAATATGAAAAATCAGTAGGATAGTTACATTCCAGGAACTTCATCCAGAGTCAGAGGGAGGTTACTGAATGCCTGAATGCACAAATAACCCTTGAAGACAACTCCTTAAAGTTCTTCCTCTAACATGTGTTTTTCCATTTTTTCCCCCCTCCTAATTCTCTTGCTTCACTCTCTTTCTCTGGAGACTGGAAGTTCTTTTTTTCCATTGTAAATGAAATAAAGCTTTTTTAGCTATGTTTTTTTTTAATGCACCTTTTTAGTTGTCTATTTTGTTTACATATTCATTTTCCTTCTGTTCTGAAATTTTAAAGGGTATTAGATTTGTGAAGGTATTTGTCTTTTCACAGATTATTTGATGCTATTTTTTTTATTTTAGTATTAATCTTTTTGAAATACTCTTTTTTTTCTGTAATACCTGTTTGAAATTTAAAATAAGATTAAAAGATCTATATCTAATGCTATACTTCAGTAGCTGATTTTTAAATATATTATACCTGTAGAATGTACTTCAAGATTAGCAATGGCCTCTATCTAGTTTTCCAGAAAATTTTAAAATAACAAATAACCATTTCTCTATTCTGCTGCTTCTCCAAAAAAAAGGAAAAAAGTAAGTATTCCACAAGTGTTAAAGTTTCCTCCCTCAGGAATTATCATTTCTTCTTATATTCTTAAAAACATAATGACATTAACACAAAGGTGTCACACATGATTATGATTAAGTATATAATTACCTGATTAATTATATATTATATTGTCATCAGTGAGGTCACTGAATGTAGCTTAGGCTTTTTACCAGGTCCTGTGGCTGAGAACTCATGGCTGACTTGATAGTCATATGAAAAACCAAAAAAACCCAAAAAAACCTTATGGTCAACACCAGTGGGGAAAAAAAAAGATGTTTGGTGAGGATTTAGTTACAATGTTATTTGCAGTCATATCTGATTTTTTCGAGTTTTAATAGAAAAGTGCCACTACTAATACTATAAAAATTGTTCAACACAACCTTCCCAGAATCTAACTCCCCCACTGTCCTTGTGCTATGCTCACCCTTGAAATGCTCCTTTATGTTCTAAATTCACAAATGCCAGTCTTACTTGAACTGCATGGGGCTTAGAAAACAAAAAGACAGCAGACAACAGAATTCTTTGGGGTGGAATATGAACAGTGAAAAGAAAATAAAATCAGATCAGGATAAGAAATATCTTTACACCAAGTACTGTCAAGTAAATAAATAGGCTATGAGCTTCCACTACTAATGAAAAAAATTATTCATATTCCAAAACATATTTTTTTAAATATTTACATTGCACAAATTCTGACTTTATCATTTTATCACTGAAATCACCCAATAAATTTTCTAATAATTTTTTTAGCCATGCTTGTACCAAATGAAAAATGTAAGTCAGCAAAAAACTGATAAAGCTAGTCATAACTCCTTAAAATTCTAAGTAATTCACAGTAGACATCACAACATTAGAGGGAGTGATAGAAAAATATTATTGATTTTTAAAAGAAAGGAACAAGCAAAATGGCTTTCTAATTGTTGAGAAGTAACTATTGTGAAATATACCCTAGTAGATATTTTAAATCTGCTCTTGCTCTATGAAAAAAAAAAAGGTAAAAAAGAGTTTATAAATATGTGAATATGACAACAGGCAAGAATGCAGCGAAGCTATACTATCTTACTCTAAGTGTGTCATTACTCATTGTGAGAAATTGCACAAGAAATCAGTGAATTAAATGTAAATTAAAGGATGTGTTAATACTTACCCAATTGAGATAAGTAAGATTAAAATATTATTCAAATGATATTTCATTTTAATTAGATTCTCCTTGTCAAATATTGTATGTATTCCAATATGTTCAGAAAATTAACTGTATTCTTTGGAATTAATTTAGCAGTTTAAAATAAATCTTACTTTATTATGAAAAGTCTACTCTCAGCAGTAGCTTTATTAACTTGTATTTTTTTTATATAAAATAGATTCCAATTCTTCAGATAAGATTTTTTTTCAAATTCAGAGCAGGTAAAACTTTCAGGATGGTATTTGAAAACTGCAGTATTTGCTGTTTCTCTAATCTAGTAGAAAATTTTCTTAGGCTTCACGTTTTGCATGGCAGTGATTTCATAACAGACTGCACAAAAATCAATCTGTATGTTGAATATAAGTATCATGAGTCAAGTTAATTGCTTTTTTGACACTCATAAATAATATTATCATGTTTTTTACTAAAGATAAAATTTTTAGTAGAGCATACGTCTGATTATATTTTTTCCCTATGGATTTCAAATGATGATGTTGTATATTTTGCCTTTTTCTCTGGGGGTTCTATTAATTTGACTGAATGTTCCTCTGTCAAAAGAATTAGAAATATTTGGTTGTGGAGTGAGAAGTTACATTATTACTATTATTATTATTACCAGGAAGTATGAACTTACATTGTGTTTCTAACATGTCCATAGCCACAAGTGGAAAATAAAAATATTTCAGCAGTATAGATTAGAAATCTAAGACACATAACAAAAGACATCTCATGTGTTTAATTTCTAACATTTGAATATTAACCTCTTACGTGTGTTGAGAAAACAGAAACAAGGAATATATATTGTTGATTCTTTTGTTGAGAGGTGCAGAAGTATCAGGTTTATGTCTACCACATTTTATGGACATTGAGATTATTGAATGGAGTCCTTTGGTGGAGATACTTACAAACAAACAAACAAAAAAAACCCCTCAAAGGTGATAGAATTTTAAGTAACTGTCATCTTTTTTTCTCCCATAACTTGCAGTTAGTTTTGACAAAACTTACATTTAATGCACTATTTCACCTGAGCAGAATCCTGTAAAATTTGATAAAATTTATCAAAATTAAGGCATATAAATGAAAGAATGTTTTTAATTTAGAAGCTTCATATGCCCATGTTGCACACACTGGTGAATTACAGTGGATGGATACAGGCTGTTTGGGGAGGTCAGGTTGGGTAAAACCAGAAAGAAATCTCACATTGACCAGTCCTGGTTTTCATGGAGAATTTTCCCCACCTTGAAATTTGTTACAATGGCTACATATCAATACACAAGCAATCTATAATTGCATTGATGACAATTTCCCAACAAAGTTGTTCAAGAAGCTGACAAGGAAAGGTTGCCACGTGAACCTCTTATTTACAAATGAGGCAGAATAAGCTGTGGATTGAAATCTGAGGGCAGTCTTTGCTGCAGTGACCATGGGAAGGTAGAGGTCATGATACTAAGCAGAGGAAGCAGTACAAAAAGCAGAGCCAGAACCCTGAATTTCGGGAATGCAAACTTTAACCTTGTATTAGTTTTGTGTGGCACAGTTTTCAGGGATAGGAAAGTCAAATGACTCCTCTATATGTCAAACAGAGCCAACTTTTCAATATGTGAGAGAAATATCCCTACAGACACCAAGGCTACAAAAAAGGGGGGGAGGAGGTGGTCCATGTGCCAGAGCAGATTCCACTTCAGCCTGCAATGAAGACCATAGTGAAGCAGATGATCCCCTACAAGAAACCATGCTGGAGCAGTTAATGAAGATCTGTAGACAGTAGAAAGGGAAGGACTCACTTTTGGAGTGAGTCTCATGTTGGAGAAAATCAATGTTCCTGCTTATTAGGTGCTTTTTTTCACCCCCTCCTTCTAAAAAGGGAACTAATTTTTTGAAGAGCATTAGTTTAAAGCTTTTATCTGTACTAGCTGCAGAATTATCTTCTAATAATTTCTCATGAAAAAATCAGAAAAACTATGGCATAAACAAATTTTGAACTAAACTGAGCCTTCAAATTATTAACTGGGTAAAAGGGGAGTAGAGTACGGAATTATTTTATGAGAATCGAAGTATAATGTTAAATAGGAAGTTGCTTTTATTCTCTCTATTAAGCATGTAACACATGAAAGGAATGGAAAGAATGAATCGTGATGTTTCTCAAAATTGGGTTATTCACTTTGGGAGAAGTTTATTTTTATTCCTTAATAATACAATTGCTATATTTCAATGCCTTTTTGGATGAAAATTAGGGTACTTAGTGGGGGTGTTTAACTACAGAATCTGGTTTGGGGTTTTTCCTTTCCTTTTATTTTTTTTCCTCTGTGAGTCAGATGAATTAATTCAATTCCTGGGCTTCCTGTAAAATCACTTTTATAACTTTCTTATAGTTTCCTAAATTCCATCATGCAGTGTGGAAATTATTGTTCCCTTGATAGATAAAGAAAATTTTGAATAGGCTTTCTTTTTTTCTTTTTCTTTTTTTTTTTTTTTTTTTGACAATTTACATGCATTAACTAAATCTCTACTTTCTTGCTAAGTAGACTGTGTGATGGGAAAAGCACACTTACCTCTGAAAGCAGGGTCAATATAATTGATTAATTTAACTTTAGTTTTTAAATAGTTCTATATTTCCAAAATGACACTTTACTATCCATTGCATTCCTGATATATATTGACAGAAATAAATAGTGAATTTGTGTGTGAGAAGGTGACCTATACCCAGAAAACACAGCTTTTTTAATAAGTATAAAATTGACTTCATATATATATTTGCCAAGTGGAGATAAACATAGTCTAATGGAGAGTAGGGGGCAGTGGCAGAAAGGGAAGCAATAAGAAAACCTGCAGAGATGTCTAAAATAATTACTCTTTGTCAATGAAAATGCTCCTCCAGAAATCAAAATCGCTTTGGGAAGTCATGGAAGTTTATCCTTAAGCCTTAAAGAAACAACAGGGCTCCAGGACACACCACTGTATGTAATAACATGATATAGCTTCAGAATCAGCAAGGTGCAAAGCCAGATATAATGTTCTAGTGACAAAGGTCAGGCAAGAGCTAAGGGCCTGGAGTGAAATACAGCCCCTTTGGGTAGAAGACAATGGCAGGAGAGTCCAGAGGTGTGCTCTTGCTGCTCCTTTTATGCAATGTCATGATTCTTCCAGCCATTTGATCCAAGTTTACACAGTTGCAGTACATCAGAGATGACCTGGAACACTGATAACCAAACTTCTGGTAAGGGCAGGACTTGTAGAACAGGATTACAGAGGAAGATCTTTACAGCCTGATTGGGACCATCAGAGCATGTTGGCACACGTGGAGTTCTGATACAGTGTCCATTAGCATTGAAATTGTGTGAAATGTAAGACTAGGCATTTCAGTGTCCTTTGTCATCCTGGACCAAATATGATTTTATTGGATTGGAAAAGAACTTCCTGTGCTTATGTGATCATTGCTAATTTGTTGTTGTTTTATTAGAATGTTAGTTTGCTAGCAGAGTAGTGAAAAGGCTTCAGTTTCCTGTAATGATTATCCCGCTATGCCACTGGCTTTGTCCTGGGACAGCTAAGACAATTCTGTGAATTTGACAGCTATAATGGAGGAATGTTGGAGGAAGTCCAGACGAGTGACACAAAGATGATAAGAGGGCTGGAGCACCTCTAACATGAAGACAGGCTGAGAGAGCTGGGATTGTTCAGAAAAAGAAGAAAAATATCCAGGAAGACCTTAATGGGGTTTACAGGAGAACACGAGAAGGACTTTTACAAGGACAGAGAGGAGACAAACTGAGAAATGGTAGGTTTAGAATAGGTATTAGGAAGGAATCTTTTACTGTGAGGGTTGTGAGACACTTGAACAGGTTGCCCAGAGATGTTGTGAAGGCCCCATCCCTGGAAGTGTTCAAGGCCTGGTTGGATGGGGCCCTAAGCAACATGGCCTAGTGAAAGGTGTTTTTGTTCATGTCTGTAGAGTTGGAACTAGATGATTTTTAAGGTCCTTTCTAATCCAAGCCATTCTATGAATTTATGATATAGCTTGAGGACTGTATGTCTAAAACATTCAGGAGGGGCACCTGAAATTTAAGCCAAAAACTTAAGAAGTGTAGGCTGGAAGAACGGACTGTGAGGTAAATTGAGACCTGTATGAATGGAATGTCTCAGAAGGTTGTGATCAACTACAGAGTTGCAGAGTTGTAGTTAGCAATCAGGTGCTCTCTAAGGGTCAATATCGAGTCTAGTCTTTTTTAATTTATTCATCGATAACTTGCATAAAGTGTAACCCCAGCAAGTTTGGGGGTGACATGAAGCTGGCAGAAGTGGCCAATACCCCAGAGTGCTGTGTAACCCTGGACAGGCTGGAGACATTACAGAGCAAGGCCTTCTGAAATTCAACAAAGGCAAATGAAGGGTCCTGTACCTGGGGAGGAATTACCTCATGCCCTGGTACAGGCTTGGGGCTGACCTGCTGGAAAGCAGTTCCGCAGAGAAGGACTTGGGGGTCCTGGAGGACAAAAAGCTGTCCATGAGCCAGCAGTGTGTCCTGGCAGCCAAGAAGGCTGATTGTATCCTGAGGTGCATTAGGAAGAGCATTGCCAGAAGGTCAAGGGAGGAGATCCTGCCCCTCTACTCAGCCCTCATGAGGCTACATCTGGAGTGCTGTGAAGAGTTCTGAGCTCCTCAGCACAAGAGAGACATGGAGCTCCTGGAGGAGGTCCTGCAGAGGGCTATGAGTATGATGAGGATATTTGACCATCTCTCTTTTTAGAGAGTTGGGCCTGTTCAGACTGGAGAAGTCTGAGACAAGGTCTTGTCAATGTATGCAAGTATCTGAAGGCAGGATTCAAGAGGATGGACCCAGGCTCTTCTTGGAAGTGCTGAGCAGTTGACAAGAGATAATGGGCAGAAACTGGAACACAAAAAGTTCCACATGAGGAAGAGTCTCTTTACTCTGAGGATGTCAGAGAACTGGAACAGGCTGCCCAGGGAGGTTGTGGAGTCTCGTTCTCTGGAGACATTCAAAAACTAGCTGGACACAACCCTGAGTAATGCACTCCAGGGGACACTGCTTGACAAGGTGGAGTTGGACTAGGTGACCTACCGTAGTCCCTTTCACCCTTACCTCTTCTGTGATTCTGTGATATTGGGGAGGATTTAAAAAGGCATTTTACAGCCTTAGGCAATTGAGTTCAGCCTAAAGAACCTAAGTGTCACTCACAACAAGAACAGTTAGATAGATCACACCATTGTTACCCTGACTAGAATAAGACAAAAATCTCTGGCTTTAGTAAGAAAAAAAAATGACAAAACATTGCTTGGAAATAAATCTGATTAGTTATTAAGGGGTAATAGTCTTCCTCAGGTTGCTCAGTGTCATATCAAACCTTTCTTATTAGATGAAAGAGGACAGCTACAAGCAAAGATGGGGTATAATCAATATTAAGCTGAACAGACTGAAGAGTATAAAAAATCAGAATACATTTAGTCCCCCAATAACTTTCATAAGAATGTGCTTGAAGAAAAGATGATTTCAAAAAGCATTTTGTTGTGCTCAAAGCAAAACATAAGAGTAGGTTTTAGATCGATTTTCTTCCTTGTAACATTTTAACTCACTAGCTTTCATCAAGACTTTGCTATTTCCTTTGAGACAGATATGCAATAAGTAGAAATAGTCAAATTCAAGGAGGGTGATTATTTACATTACTTTTGGACACAGATATATGCTTTATATAGCATACAGTGAAGACAGAAGCAAAACCATATCTGCCAGAACCCAAACTGCTGCTTGTGAAATAACAGGCTGTATTTAGAGAAAACTGTGACAAATGTCTGACCCCACGACAGAACAGGACAACACCACTATTTGGTTCCTTGCATTTCTGGAAAGAGGGAGTAGGGGAGTGAAGGAGAAGGTGCTGTTTTTTACAATCATAAAAGTGTCTGCATGTCAAAGAAAAACTAAAATGCCTACTGAGAATCTGAAAAGTATTAAAATAATGCCTTCCAACACCTAGTTCAGAACAGGGAAGTACAATAGCTTTCTGATGTTTGCTGTTATTCATCTTTACTTACAAGGATCACAGATAGCCAATACTGATCTTATGAATTTACATGATATTACGTCATTCAAATATATTTTTTTACCAAGTAAGTAATACTCTCCTTCAAACTCAGCAGTAGGCTATGAATCCATTCATTAAGCAAAAAGACTAGTTCAAACTCACCTTTTTCCTAAAGTTCCAAACATTCCATTTCATCTGAAATGTCTGCCTTGTATCCAGCTGCCCTGAGGTTTTCTCTAAAATCATTATTCATCCATTCCTGACTACTTTAGCCTTTTGCTCTTCATTTTTGGTCAAGTTCCTGTCCTTTGTTTTATGTGCATATCTTCATAACAAAAAACATGCTTTGCCCCATGTTCAGCCTGTGTAGGTTGATTTTCTCATATTCTTTTTCTCTGTCCCTCAAGTTTATCATTGTTCTTCTTCTGTTTCCAAGTAAGAGTGAATGACAGAAATGTAAGAAAAAAATGAAAGAAGAAAATTGTTTTTCTCATTTTCACTTTTTTTTTCACTTATATAATAAGGAAAAACCATGATTGTTGTGGTGCATTTTGGGTTTTACCAAGTTTCTGCATGCTTCTGTTTTTTGTTTTACAATGGTT
>JANPWX010000013.1:8261129-8293409 GCA_024734555.1 Trochalopteron elliotii
AGCTTGCAAGTATCAAAAGATGTATACATATCCCCTCAAGCACAAAACCCTGGAGGAAAAAATATGCGTTTTTCTTGTCTCCTGATTCCCCTTCTGGTATTTCTTCAGTTTATCCTTAGTTACCTAAGGATTTAACATGATGTTCTTACAGCAAAAAGAAAGAAATGCAACAGGTTGTCTTATTGGAAACTAGGGTGTGCATGCTATAGCTTGATGGGAGCTACAGTAGCAGTGTTAGCAATAATGCCTGTGTTTCACATACAGCTTTTTATTTTATAATGGAAGTTATTAATTCTATTGAATTGTTACACGTTCATGGAGAAGCAGGGCTGGGATGGAGGGAATTAAATGGTAAGATTGTACATAACATACACGCAATGCAAAATTTTAATAATTTCATAAATTTCTTAATTTTCATAATTTTCTTAACTGTCATATATTCTGCTCTTTCAGATCCATTTCTATTTTTTGCACCCAGTAAAATAACAGTAAATGATTGATTGACTTTCACCTATCTTGCTTAATATAGTAATGGAAACCTTGACAGAAATGGTCAAGAAATTCTAAAAATAGAGAGGTTGAGGCAGTAAATGGTAACACATTGTGTTGTATGCAGATGGTATGTTGCTGTTATTAATAGCAAAGTCAATTATTAACCTAGTCAGAACAGTATATTCAATATGAATCTTGATTGTCCTGAAGATCAATTTAGACAAATCTATATTCAAGTTGACACTCATGTGAAGCATAAAATTTGAGTGGTTTGCTCTTTTAGATTTTAAATGAAGTACATGACAAAACAAATGTAAATATGGAAGGGCTTTTTCTTTATTTAGCAAAGTTGCACTGCTTACCATCCCTTTCTCTGCCTTCAAGAAAAGGTACAAAAAGAGTGCTGAAAAGGGAATGACAAAATCAAGTTTCTTACAGTTACTGGTGCAGGAAAGATTGATGCAGTTTGCAAAGTCACCTTCACATGATTTTTATATTTGTCATGGTTGCCTTGTCTAGTCTGCTTCTCAAAAATTGTCGAAGATTATTAAAGATCTTATCTGAGAAAAGGAAAGTGGTCTCTGTTCACTCTTAGATAACTTTAGAGATGGGCCGTCCCTTTTTAACCGATCTCACTGGGCATTTGTGCCTCGGGGCAAAATATGTCACCTTCATACCTCTCTATATAAATCACTCTATGATTATAACACACACTCTGAATTCCAAATGGATCATCAGCCTCTCTAAAAGTAGTGACAATACATTTAGTAGCTGGTGAAAAATATGTAAAATGGACTAATGCAGAAAGAAAAGTACAGGTTTTAAGTACTCATAGCTCATATTTTTGATCCATTGTGCAATGGGAGAATTTTCTCCTGTTTCCAGCTAAAGTTGTGGAAGAGAATGCCTTTGGTTTTGTTTAAATCTACCCCAATGTCAGAAGGGAAAATATTACATCTGGTAGTAGTCTAGCTAGTGGTTTGCTTTGAAAATCTATATATGTCTCAAATTAATGATGAGTATGGTTTTGTTGAATGAGTTAGAAAGAAGAGCAACTGAGCTCTAAAATTATGCTTTTCTCTTTCATAAAACCTTCTACTCATCACCCCGAGAGAGGTCATCCATGTTTGAGATTAATATCCATGCTGGTGCAAAGCACTTGTCTCTGAATATCTACTGGATACCATGTAGTACCACAGTGTACCTGAAGTAGGAGCATGTGTTGGAACAGGCCAGAGTGTGAAAATGTGCTATATGTCTTCAGAGTACTGAAGAGTGGTTGAAGATTATGGAGGTGAAAAGAGCCAAATGCATCATAGGAACCTACTGTCATTTCAAATTAGTCTTTCTTTGATCTCTGTTTTCAATCCTGGTCTTGCCTTGAAGCTTAACAGCTAAACAAGCCAAAAATTGTACTAGGTAAAAATCTAGAGATTGAGTACTATCAGTGTTGTGGTTTAAACCGAGCTGGAAATCAAGCTCTATGCAGCCAGTCACCTTCCCCTACCCAAGCTGAGATACGGAAAAAATTATTGGAAACAGCAATGTGAATAAGAAAACAAACAGTAACAGCAACAATAGTATTAACAAATGTATACAAAACCAGAGTTATTATATATAAAGTGCTCACAGAGTCCGACTGACCCAATGTGAGCTGGTGCCATGTGGCTTCCCTAGGCAAAGAAGAAAATGGCAGACAAACCCATATGCGCACACATTTTTCCCACAACCCTAAGGCCAGGAAAGAAACCAACAATGTTGGACAAATTGTTTGCACCCATGCTCCTTCCCCAAGCCCATGACAACAGAAAAAATGACAGACAAAGCCCACCACTTCGTTCATCATTTACTCCCCTGGAAAGAAGGAACAAAAATAGCGGCAGAGTATCTGTGCATCCCCTTTCTTTTCCACTTGAAGCCACGCACCCCTCTTCATGGAAGTGAGAATCCCTTATTTGTGCTTCTGGAGCAATGGTGTGAGTGGTATAGAATAACAACCTGGACACACCCACACAGCTCCATGCTCCACCTCCGACCCGTCCTTGGCCAAAACTAGGACAATCAGCAGTCTGTTGAGAAGTGTTCCAGAAGACTCAAATGTACATAACAACCAGTCTTGCATGTGATATCACTGAGTTGCTTTCATTTTGGTGCATGGTGAAATGCTTCATGCCACTGGCTCTGCCTGTAATTATGTTAAACAAAAGTTCATAGAAGATCTCAGGTCATTCAACCAGTTTGTATCCATGATACACAGAGCTAGCTCCTGCTACAGCATGTTGACTATGGGTTCTCTCTTCCTTAGGAAAGCATCTGTCCCAGTCTGAAATTTCTGTCACTTAAAGTCACTGCTTTGTGAGAAGTTTTTTCATTTGACAGTGAAATACAATGAAAAATGTATTGCATGCAAGAAAATAATGTGTGTTAGTGACTACTATTCCACTTTAAAATTTTATCCTACCTAATGGTTTGTTAGGATCTGCCAGATATCAGCTGCATAATTTGAGGGATTTTGGCAGAATGAAGGCTGGGCAGTATTTCCTGCAGGAATGGCACAAATTCTAGACTATGTGCTAGTTAGATTTTGTTGTGGATTTTTAAAATGTCGTATAACATTTCTAGGTAAAATTTTACTGCCTGACTTTATTTTCTTCATACAGATTATTGGTTTATTATTTTAATTTCTTATTTTGAGAGTAAATTATTTGTATCATGACCTATTTCTCCTTGAAAGCTACTAAAGTAGATCCTACAAGCAATATTAGATAGAATAAACTAGCAGCATTGTGTGAAAAAAGGAAATCCAATAGTTGGGGTTTTTTTTTGTGTTTGTGATTTTTTGTTATTTTGGGGGGGGGTTGGGTTTTTTGTGTTTGTTTGTTTGTTTGTTTGTTTGTTTGTTTGTTTGTTTGTTGTTGGTTTGGTTTTTTTCTTTCCTTCTTTAGTTTCTTTTTCTAATCTTGTCCATAGCATGAAAAATTTAATTTAGGAAAGTGCACATGAAGATGACACATTCTCCAGCGCACCAAATGGTCTAAAAGGTCAGTCCCATGAGTCTTTAGATATTTGCTGGATTATAAAAGCAAGTCTGCCAAATATCCTTCCTATTTTAATATATTTTGAACTTTTCAGTTGTAGAATGGTGCTGTGAGTTGGAATCTGAGATTATTAATCAATGGGGCTGCAGAATATATGTACTCTGACTTGTTACAAAGATTCTCTCAGCCTGTAGGTCTGTCCTGGCTGTGTTAGAAAAACTGGAACTAGATTAATGCTGTCATAGCTGTGATAAATCAGGTAACTCCATTACTAAGATAAATTGACAATGGTATAAATAGCCTTTACAAATTCTACATATAGACTCCAGACTTTATCCAATATATAAAACTTCAGTAAAAATGTATGCTTACTCTTTGATTGCTGACTATAAAATTGCATTTTTTTAAATTTACTTCAGAGAATGTCTTTATAAAAAAAATGGTTTTAAATTTTATTTATTTATTATTTATTTTGCATCTTACAACTTGAAAGTAAATTATATAGAATTGTTAATACTGTGCCTTGGCACAGTACTGTTCAAATATTGCAAAGGTTGACTGTAAGCACAAGTTCTGAAAACTCTCTCATTCCTGAAAAACATTCTTCAAGCAACATTAGAGAGTTGTATGTAAAAAGATAGGAAAAAAAAAGTCTTTTACTTGATTAATGGGGGTTTTTTTTCCCTCTAAGAGAGTTTTTTCTTTATATCTTATGAGAAGGGAAGGGAAGAGAAGGGAAGGGAAAGGGAAAGGGAAAGGGAAAGGGAAAGGGAAAGGGAAAGGGAAAGGGAAAGGGAAAGGGAAAGGGGAAATGTGGACGCAAAACTTAGCAAAGTTTTCAGCTGATAGAATTTTTTGCAATGTTTTTAATATAACAATGAATCTCATGAGTATCATCACAATATTTTTCGGTCTGATGAGTTCTTACACCTAACTAACACCCAGTGCAAGTTCTTAGGAGTCAGTGGAAGAGGAGCAGGTCATCTCAGCAGCCTCTTCAACAGCAAAAAATTGACTGCAATGTGTGCATCTAGTATTTGTGTGAAAGTCACTCAGTTTCTTACTCAAGGTCTAATAAATATATCAAAAGCAAAGTACAAACCAGAAAGGTTCTTATCTTGTCTGTTTGTACCTAATAAATTCAAACCATTATAATCCTTTCTGTTAAATAATGTTGATTTAAATGTATACTGTATCTTTATGCTTATGTTTAAACTAGTAATAATAAAAAAAATGTGTTCTGTTGTACTCCTGTGAAGTCAAGAGCACACAGCAAAATGTGAGGAAAATATCTGACAATGTATTTTATCTTGCTTTTATTTTCATTTTACCATATATTACATTTTTATCCATTCATTTTCATTTTTCTTCCTTGCCATTACATTTTGGATTCTGTTAGGTTTAATGGGAATTGTCCTCAGGTTGAAATTTTATACTTTTTTTATTTCTTTGCAGATAAAAGGAAAATACATTGCTGGAATAAGATAACCTATTTTAAAACTAAACTTCAAGATTCAATAAATAATCTAAATGCTCGAAACAAAGAAACAAGCAATTCCTTCTCTCCAGTGTCCTATAGTTTCATTAAATTACGTATTATTTATGAGTAGGAGATGAGCTTTTTCCCTGGTGTATTAATTAGTACAAATGGCTGTTTTTGTAAAGTATGATATTTTTATTGTTATTTTAGACCAAGCAATGTCTCATTTAATGTCATATTTTTTACTGAGTAGAAGAATTTAATCAGAAAAATGTACAAAAGCAGTATAAATCATACATAATTTCAAGGGCTTTCAGAATTTTTTATACATTCAGAAACTGTATTGTATTTTGTACAGAAATTCATTTCTCTAAGTTAAGGAATGGCTTGGAAATACTGTAAAGTTCTTTCTTAAAAGACTGGACCCCTGCTATTAGCCCAAAGATTTTTAGTCAGGTGTTAGTCAGTGTTAATCACCTACTAAATTAAATTAGGTATTATTTGTATTTCTTTATATTGATAAATTGCATGTTTCTATAAAATAAAGAGAAAGCCTTTTGACATACTCTGTTATTTGCGATTCTATTTATATAAAAGTTTTTTAGCATAACTTGTGTAGCTTTATAGCAGCTCAATTTGCTGAAGCCTTAGGTGGCAAGCTCTGAGCTTTCACCTAGATATAGTGAACTTCTACCTGGTTAAATAAAAGAAGGCTCTAGAGATTGTTCAAGACTGAAGATAAGGAAGGTACAATCACCAGAGGAACCTGCAGCCCAGAGATAAGGACAGAAGTTGCTCACCTATGAAGGGACCCAATGAAGAACAGGAATACACCAGACCCTAATACAGCTATTGACCCAATTTTTTTGTGAGGGGTGAGGAGCTTAGATTGTAAGAGTATAACTGCCTGGAGTTTTCTTCATTCGGGGTCCTTCTTCAGACACAGACATCTTGAGCTGAAGTATTTCCACTATAAAAGGTATTTTTATAGTGGAATGCATCTTTTGGTTTATTTATTCAGCAGAAACCTAATCCAGCTCTGTTATAGTGGCTAGCATACATAATTTCTATAACACATATAAAGGAGTAAAATAATCCAGAATACTGCCCAGTGAAAGAAGAATACGGTTTGGGTCTAATTTGTCACATTTGGTCTAATTTTTCCACATAAACATTTGCAGGAGTTGTATGTGTACATATACAGCTTGTTAAAATTATGTAATTAAGTTTAATGTATTATCTAATATGAATTATTTTCCTGTCTGAAATAGAAAGGAGACACCTTGCTTTTTGATAAACGTGGACATGACAAATGTGATATATACCAGTATCTATAGAAAATTTAGTTCAGCATCTGGATGAAAATGTAGATCATTATACTTCAAAAAACAATATCCCTTTTCTAAAAGAACACATTTTTCTCTTTTCACTAGTCTCCTTTCAAAGTCAGAATTCAGTCTGGTCACAAAAACCAATAAATGTATATTAGCGAGACTCTTCTCCTGAGCAATGGCTTTCCTCCATTGTTTTTTTCTTCATTTTTATAGTAGGATGTTTCCCTCCAGGCTTCAAAAAACAGGAATGCTATTTCATTTTTTATAAGTGACTTCCTCTCCTATACTCACTGTTTTTGGCATTACCTTATGCCTTTGATATAATTTTAACCTCTGTAAATTCAGTAACATTAAATTTCAAAACAAAAGAGTAAAATAAAGACAGTTCTGAGGTTTGGTTCAATAGTTGAGTTTTTTCTCTTGCTAGAAGAAATTTTCATCAATATGGTGAAATAATTTTGAATCCTTCAAACCTGAAATGATTCAGAAAGCCATTCTGTGAAATGTATTGGCAGAAATCAGTCTATTTCTGACATTGACTTTTACCAGTTTTAAATTCAGAAATGGTTCAGGGAATTCTCTGTATTTCTGCCCACAGGCAGATAGTATACAAACAGTTCCACTGACTTCAATGAGATTCCTTAGGCAAATAATGGTGGAGTACAATGAATTATGTCAATACTGCAAAATAAAAGAGGGACAAGATTTGTGCTTTAGCTTCGAGGCTAAAAGAAATAGTTTGAGTATAGCCACATGACATTGCACTGTTTCTGGGGCTCCTCTGGATTCCATATGGTGTCGCTATATTCACACAAGGCAATACATATATATACACATGGGTATATATATGTATATATATACATATACAAATACATGTGCACATATTATTTTCTGGTTTTAAACATCTGAAATGTGTAAGATCTATGTGGGAGTTTGCTAGACTGATATTTTACAGAGTCACATGAAAAGGGGACATTTTCTCAAATCCTAAGTTTTGGATTAGCCTGTCAGCATACCAGGAAAGTTGAGACCCTTTTGCCTGGCCATGCTGTCAGAGTCCCATTGTGGGGACCCCACTGAACAGTGTGCTGGATCAGAGGTCAGTTCAACTGACTTATTCAGGAACACATGCCAACAGAGAGATCTCTTCATGGGTCTCCACACCTTTACTCACCACAGGAGACTGCTAACACCCTTGAAGGATTTGCGCTGATTTGAAGAATAAAATTCTTTAACAATAGTATCATGACAGGTTAAGGTTTGAGGATTGTCAGTGATAGTATCTGACTGCAAAAATGCATTTAAAGCAATTCACAGACAAGTCCTAATCCCTAACACAAATTACCTCAAGGTAATCATCCAGGGCCTGTAGAGCGTAGTTCTTACTCAATAGGTATCCCTGTGGAAGACACATTTAGCTGGAGCATTTCCTAAATTCTCACCATTCTTTACTTACTTTTAAAGTATTTCTTTGCATTTAGGTAGAGTGTGAGTGACCTAGTCATGCATCTTATTCAGAGAGCAGTAGTCATACTTTGGAGGTGGGTAATGTCAGTATTATATCTGAGATAACCTTGGGATAGGGATACGCATCAGTCCAAGGAAAGCGATTTTGCCACAATTGCTGATTCAAAAGAAGATCATCTTCCTTTATCTCTCTTGGTTATCAACTGTTGCAAGGCTTATCAGCTAAAACATTCCACCAAGTTCCTCTTGGAATTCTACTTTTAATCCCCCTTAGATTGTATTCTCTGTTGGGGAATGTAGTAGATATGAAGGTAAATTCGTGCAATTAAATATAGGAGATACAATAACTGTAGTAGATGATAGAATGTATATTTTGTAACCCTGTAAATGAAAAGTAAGTCCTAGTCCCTGGAATGAAGAGGGCGTTTTCCAAGTACCAGGACACACTTTGTGAACTGTGAATGGACAAGTTAACACCCTGATTTACACAAAAAAGGAGAGTAGCTCGCCTTGAGTTAATCAAATCCTGTACACCTGGACCATCAATTCACCAATAGTAATCTCGAGGGTGGACCCTGAATTTGGAGAGATCAACATCCGAAAAGAGGATTCCCGGAAAATCCTTTCAAGCATGTTCCAGTGCCGGGAAATCTGTTCAAGATTCATCACCGAGTGAAAAGACTGTGTTTGAATCTGAAGACACAATACCCCCGCCGCAAGGCACAAAATACAGTATAGGAACTCGGACTCAAACCCCAGCAAATCGTGGAACAGTGCGAGATAGCAGCCCTGCTGTCGGTCGTCTGTTTCACCCAACATTCGAATGTTGTTTTCGTGGCTGTCCCAGATAGATTTTAAAATGGAAAAATAAAATTTGTTGTTTCTATCCGATTGGCTAAAATTCATTTATAACAGGGAGGTTGGGCATGCTGACCACATTCCATCCAGGTAGCGGCAAACACATTTCCCCCCATAATTTCCATGTGGTTATAACTCTGTCTATAACTTTCCACTTTAATTGTACCTCCAGACATTTTTCCACACACAGCATGACACAAAAGACATGGCTTGGGGTGGAGTGAAGGGATGTAGAGATGCCTGTGCAAGTATAGTGGAATAATTTCGGAAGATTGGGAAGTCAAACCAGACCAGTTTTATCTGCACTATCTATTGGAGACATTCTTTGATACATTCTGTCCTCTGAATCACGTTATTTTCTGGTTTCTACAGCTGTGGATCAAACCTGTATCAGACAATGTTTTAACAAGCTGTATGGAGAATCAATAGTCCAGTGACACAGTTTGCTTTTAGCCTGGTTTATTTAGCAATTTGGGTATGTAATTTTTTTGTAATTCATCCAATTTTGTGTTATCCGGGTTTCAGCCAAGGACAGTGTTGATTTTTTTGCAATGGCAGGAGGGGGCAGGGAGAAGGGGGTGTGGCCAGGACCCAGATGCTATTTGATTCCACTTCACTTTGTTGCTGATGAGGCAGAGGGGTATCACATCGAGGTTGAGTTCCCAAGCATTTTACATGTAAATTATCCTCTCTTTTGTACACTTTTGCTATTAATATTGTTGCTGTTACTCTTCATTTTCTTATCTCATTCTTATCTTAATCCATGACCTCTTCTTTTTATGCCTCCAAATCTCCTCTCTGGCCATCCATGGGAGGGAGGGAGGGGTGGGTTAGGGGGAGGGTGAGAGGAAGATGAAGGAAGGGGAGCAAGCCAGCAACAATGTGGTTTGGGGTGTCTCAGTGGGAGAACTAAGCTGGGGTGTATCATTCCTAAACCAGCACCTGGACATCCAGTTCTTCTGCAACAATGTATGTTATCCCAGAACTTCATGTAAAACTAGATAGGCACATTCATACATCTAAAACTAGTATTTTCTACATTTTTACCTAAAACCCAATATAAATGACATTTTTCAGGATACAATAAGAAATCAAGAAATTCCAGGAGATACAATGCTGATGCATCATAGATGCATTTCTATTTTGTCAGTGCATTTTTTTAGTGTTTGTGTGTGTGTGTGTTGGTTTGGTTTGGTTGGTTTTTTTCCTGCAGGAAAAAAACATATAAACTGGTGAACAAAGGTTTTCAGGATATTCAAGATTTAGCAACTCCATCAATGACTAGTTAAACTTGAATATAAAAGCAAAATGAAGCATAAATCTATTATGCCCTTCTGAGAAACAAATCTGAATAAGTTTCTTGGAATATGTCTGTTGCAGTTTCATTAGCTTTTTACTAAGATGATGGATTTCTGTTTTAAGATATATGACAACCAATGTCAGTGTAGTCATTTGCTTTGTGGAGAAGATCAGAATTTTTGTTATTGATTCAATGAGGATTTTTTTTATGTACCAGGCTCTTTCAAAGTCTGCAAAATAAATCTATAGGCCCATTTTCAAAAGTATTGCCTTTAAAAGATGTTGATCATCCATCTGTTTTTTAATTATTAGTATTGTAGAAAGAGACTTGATGTCTCATTCTGATCAGAAAGATACAAGCTTCTGATCCTTAAGATTTATATAATTACAGATACTAAGAGAGTAATCTCTGAAGAATGAGAAAAGTGCAAACTGAATTTTTTGGATTTCCCTCTTCTTTCCAGCAGTTCAGTTCAACATGTTATAGTGCTGATAGTTCTCGTCAAGACCACTATGCCTTGTTCTATGGCCTATGTGCATATTCATAAACAAAACATAGGTTTTAGCTCAAAAATCTTATTCTGTAGATGTCAGAAATTGACACTGACCTACAGTGTTCAGGCAGCTGCTCATGGCTTGATTTTGTATTTGTGTGGGTGAGTTTGCTCTGTTTGTTTGGTTTGGGGTTGCTTGTTTAGGTTTCTTATTGGGAGTTTTTGTATTTGTTAAAATAGTGGTTACTTGCCTCTGGGTAAAGCAAAAGGTTTATTTGGTTGCTTCATTTTGGTTGGTTGGTTGTGATCTTTTATCAAAAAAGAACAAAATAGCATACAAACAAAACCAACCCAATCCCCCAAAAATATTCTGCAGAAAAGGAAAAGAATAATACAGTTTGGCCACACTTATAGCTGGAAGGGGTTATCACAGCTGGTTGTGGGCACATTCACAATGGCTAAACCCTAAAAATATCTTGTCATTGGCCTATAAAAAGGCCACTTCTAAAGTCTGATTTACCATATGGAGAAGAGACTGTCTTAACTTACCACATCTCTACCATGATACTGTGGGCTGGAATACATGTTATCATGAGGATAAACCCTCAAAACAATTACCTTTAAACTGAATTCTATGTCACCAAGTCAAATTCCTAAGTCCACTACTGAACCTTTCTTGTATTAGTAAATCTGAGAATATGTGAAAAGAGGTTTGCCATACAGAGCCAGTCAGCCAATGTAAATATTGACTGTGAGGAATATTTTGTAGACCGAGAGCCCTGGCACCAATCTAGGCTGAAATTGACTTTTGGAATAAATGCTTTCCTCACTGCCTTTGAAAAAAAAACAAAAAACAATGAATTCTCATTCTCATAAAAGTGATGTAACTTTTTTTTAAGCTTCTTTTGAAAATTAAAAGTTAATACAACATATCTGTAATATCCCCCATAGAATTTTATTTTCTTATTAAGGAATTTTCACAGCTGTCACCTTGCATGGAAATGGCATAGCAAACAGACTACATGTTGGAAAGGAGAACTTGGATAAAGAGAAGGACGGAAGAAAATTTTTGAATCTGAATGTGCTACTGAAAGGACTCTAAGAATAAAACTATCTGTTAAAGCCAGAAGGATTTGTAAAGATGTGATTCTCCTTGACAAATGCAAGTCAAAACATAAGGTACTAAGCAGCCAAACATATCTTTTATATTACGTTAGTGTAAATTAGGAATTGATTTTCCTTCACTTGTCTTTTCTAAGCATTTCTAACTATGTTGTCTTTATCAGATGCTGTAAACACCTTTATTTGCATTTTACTATGACCTTTTCAGTTAAAAGTAGTTTCAAAAAAACTTCCTAAGTTATGCTTACCAAAGTTGCACAGATCCAAATAACTAGGTCACTGCAGCATTTGTACACAGAGCCCAGCACTCCTACCAATTTCCACAAGGAGGCCATAGGGTAACAACTTATACATCTACTAAAGCTTCATAAATCAATTTGAGAGCTGATGTTATAGAGGTCAGCAGAGAAAGCATCTTCAATGATCAGCGATAACCAGAAAAAAATCACCCACAAGACTGTGAGTTACTGAGGAATATTACTGAAACAAAGCATTCCAAAGGAGAATGTAAGAAATGGAACATTTTTCTTTTGATAATGCTGCAAAATTTCAAATGGCTTCTGTTTTAAGGCTGCAAAACAGAACCCTTAATGAAATTGTCATTTCTATTGAAACTGTGAGATAATACAATTGATAGTCATGACAAAGGAAAAAAGATAGACATATCCAAATACACAAATCACAATCTATGAAAATTACTATAAGCATGCAGTCAGTTGTTAGGCATTGTGTAGACCAAACATATAGTGTTATGTAGACTGTCACTGAGCAGCAGAGGTGAAGATTGTTGTCATGTATGTTGTATGTTGTCTTTGCCTCAGCATATTTTATCAGGTTAAATCCTGAGAAATGAGGAAAGACAATTGACCATGATTTGATGAGGACTTTTTGGACCAGGGGTCAGGAACAGATGGGTGTAAAAAGACAGTAATCATGGAATCTGATGCAGAAAAACAAACCAGAGGAGAAAGAGGCAATTTGTATACAAAAAGGTGGAAGTAATATTACAAGCTATAGAAATGTAATGGGAAGGAAAAAGATTGCTTTTCTAACCTTTTTTTTTTATCTTTATCATTCAACAGTTCAAATCTTTTTTTGAATATATATTTAATTATGTAATTCCAGTTAAATAAAATATAAATTAAAATGTGAAAAATCACTTTTTCTTCCCACACATTCTCATCTCGAAGGAATGATAAGAATTTTATCCCAGGCTTTTGACTTTGTTTGTTTCTTTGTTTGTTTGTTTTCACCTGGGGTTTTGCTGTTTGCTTGTTTACCTCCTTTGATTCCACAGCTTTTAAATATTTTAAGCTCAAAATTAAGTTCTTTAACATACAACATTTTTGGGGTTAAGCAGTGGGAAGTACAGACCTTACTCTTGAATTTCCAGGATTCATGAACCACCAGAGGGGAGTTTTAAAGGAAAAGTTTCAGTATGAATTAACCTGTATATTTCTAGCATCTTCCTAGTCCTTGATACCCAGGAAACAGAAGGCTTCTGAAGTTCATTTAGTGTGCATTGCTCTCAGCTGGATGAGAAATGCTTTAATTCATTTCTTTTCTAGAGCTGAGCCAAACTGAATAGTTTATGGGATCTTAAACTGAATATTTATCTTCCTGTAATCCTCAGGAGAATTTGAGAAAGAGCAAAAATTTGCAACAAATTATTTTGATATGATCATTTTTCTCCTAACTATAACTGTCTTTCCTGAAGATTGGCCTTGAAAACCAAATTGGCCTTGAAAATCCAAGTCAACCAAGTATATCATCAGAAGTGGAATGTGTCTGAATTACGTGAATTGATGCTCTTGTTGACTATCATTTTCAATTTTTTTTTTTCTTGGAAAACGGATACCCATTACAGTATTTCATCCATGATACCACTTGTGGAAAATGTTAGATTTATGAGACACTGCTGAAAATTCACGCACGTATTCAAAAGAACAGAAGGCCATTGTATTTGAATGATATGCAAATAAGAAATAAAATAGTTCCATGAAAGTATGGGCCAGATTCTTCAGTGGATTGACTCTGTTCTAAGCAGCTGTAACTTAAAGCTTTAGGTATTGTATAATTTTACTATATAAATCTTTAGAATCTTTATTGGGCTAGCATGCCAAAATTTTGGTTGCAGGGAAACTTCAGGCATGTCTTCTATGAAAAGAGACTAGGAGCTGCCCCTATGTGAGGAAGAATCAGCTCAAGCTGTCTCAAAGATGGAGCCACACTTGGCAAAGCTTGAGCCCATTATCTATGTTAGTGGCATCTCTGTGATATCATATTTTAAAGAGATGGTAAAAGATGTCGTTCAGCAGATTTGAGAGAGGATTGAGAAATATGAGAGAAACAACTGTTCAGGCACCAGGATCAAACAAGAAGGAGAAGGTGCTTCAAGGCATTGCAACAGAAATGCCCCTGCAGCTCGTGAAGAAGGCTGAGGTGACACATGGTGTCCCTCTGAAGCTCATGGAGGACAACAATGAAGCAGATATCCACCTCCAGTCTGGGGAGGAACCTACAGTGGACCGTGTCAACCATGAATGAAGCTGCAGGTCATGGAAACCCCACACATGAACAGGTTCTTAACAGGAGACAAGGCCCACAGAGAGAAGCCCAAATTATTGTGTGTTTTTGAAAGAAACTGTGGGATCCATGTTGCAGCAGTCTGTTCCTGAAGATCTCTAAACTCTATCACATGGAAGAAGCCCATAATGAAGCAGTTCTTGAAGTGTTGCTGCCTATGGGGAGGGATGCTGGAACAGTTTAGTAAGGACTGTATCCCACTGGAGGGACGTCACACTGTGGCAGGACACCAGTATGAAGAGAAAAGAACAACAGATATGAAGCCTTATGAAATGACTTCAACCCACTTTCTCCAGGTCCCTGAGATATGTGAAGGGGGGAGATAGAGAAGTCAAGAAGAAAGTTGGACCTGGAAAGAAGTGAGCTGGGAGAGGGTAGGTGGCTTTAGAATTGCTTTTAATAACTAGAACTAAATTGAATTAAATTGAATCCAATCTCTTTTGCCCATTTGCCCAGGTGAGTGAACTCCCTGTCTTTATTTCAAACCATGACCTTTCTAATTTTTTTGTCTCAATTTTGTCTCTCTGTTCTTTTGAGGAGGAGGAGTGACAGAGTGTCTAGGTGGGCACGTGGTGGCTAGCCAAGGTCAGCGCATCATAGAATCACAAACATTTTCAATATTTAGAATGCTATTGTGCACACACACAGACACACACACAGGCTCTGGTGTCAGGAGCCTTCTTACTTGCTGAGGAGCACACATTTTCCTTGTAAAAAGGTAGAATCAATACAGTATTGGCTTTAAATTCATGGAGATCTTCATGAACTAATCCTTAGTTTCTATAAATTCATGTTGGTTATATATAATCCAATTTTCAGTGCTAGAAAATCTTAGAATTATGTGCCTTGCACAATCATTTGATAAGAAGGATCAAGGTAAGACTTTTTCAGAAGCATATGCATCAGTGTTCAGACTGTGCTTTATATTGACACATATGAATACAGATTTAGCTGATTCCATTTTCAAACTGATGTTTCATTTGTATACTGAATAATTTCACATAACTGATTCAGTGTTAAAATTGCAATAAAATACGTATTTTTTTAATAGTTATCTGTTAAATCTTTAGCCAATTTGATTTAAAACAAGAGTGGCTGAATAACAGCATGCATTTCAGAAAGTACTGTAATAGGGAAGAAGTCAGATTCATTAAAAAATTCCCAAAGTAGAAATAGTAGTGGTTTTTGTATACATTACCCCTCTCTTCCTAAACCAAGGGTTGGGATGGCTTATGCAGGTAGAAAAAAATACTAAAAGAGCTCTATTTTGCTGGACTTTTGTGTAGGATTGCTCTAATACTGCTACCAATTTGAATGCTACTCAACAGCCTACAGCAGATCTGCATTTTGATGCAAGCAGTGTTATCTCAATCATTAGAAGTTTTAGGGTATAGGCTAGGGATTAATATTTATAGCTGCCTAGAGAAGTGGAAATTAATCTCACAGTGTATTTTAAGACTTGTTTTCATTCCTTATTGGAAGGAAAAAAAAGAGAGATATAACAGAGTTCTGAAACACAGCTAAAATGCCTGAAACACTAAGCACCACTGAATTTTGTATGTCTGTAAGGTTAAGTTTTCTGCTCTAAAGCAGAGAGGTCAAAAACATTATCAGTTTTGATATCTTCTTCTTTCATCAAAATTCTTTTTCAGACCTGAGAGACAGGTTTTCAAACCATGACATTCTTCTGAAAAGAAAAATTGCCAATTCTCATCCACCACTGCACCATCCTTTCTCCCAGATCACTTCATAGCTCCCCAGTGAACTGAGGAAGATGTGTTGCAAGCATTGTCATACCATGAAACTTACAAGAATTTTACAGTAAGTTAATAGTAAGAGAGATAGTATTGATTATGGCCTCGCTACCATCTAACTCTGTAGAAAAAAATATCTCGGACAAAGCACCAAAGAATCAGTGTTAACAGGATGATGCAACCATGAATCAAGACAAAGCAATGATAAGAAAATCAAGAGATAGAATCAACATATTCATAAATCTCAAGTTTCTGGATTTTAAATTCAGTTCCACAACCCCATTTCACCTCTTCTTTTAAAATTATTCATTGAAAGGTAAAATCACTAAGGAATTTGACATTTTCTTTTGAACATTAAAGTGAAAATATTTCTTTAATATAAACTTTAAAAGATGATAAAAAAAAAGAAATATAGATGTGAAGCAGTTATTTTTTTTTTTTGTGAAGTAAGGTACCTACATTTAAATCTTACAGCAGTGAAGAAAATTCTCAATAAAGGAGAGACTCAGAAAAAAAAAATCCTCCAAAAAACTATCAGCAAAGCACAAATGTGGTTTCAACAATTTTTCCCTGGTTAATAAAAGGTTAGAATCACCACTATACATTTTAAACACCCCAAAATTAGGTAATCTTTAGTGTAACCCTAACCCTAACCTAATTTTCTTTTTTACCCTCATTATTTAGGAAAAGTAAACCAACTGTGCAAGGCAATGTGTCACTCTGAACACCTATGAAACACAGCACTCATAAAAAAAATTGCAAAGTGTTAAATATTTTAAGAAAAGCACTACTTATTTGCTTTTATGATGTGTGAATTGTTGCCCTGTTGGGGACGTGGAGTGATTGAGCAGCCAGGTGGGAATTTGCCCCTCAACCAAGATCACCTACCATGCCTTGCTTATATTTTGAGCCAGCTGTAGTCTGAAAAGGTGCATTAGCTTCATGGACTGCCTCTGATAGGCCTGGGGATGAACTCTAAAAAGTTTACCTATTTCTATCTATGTAAGTTTGCCCTTAAACTGGAAGTACAGAACAACCTTTTCCATGGCAACTGCAGCAACAAAGTTTAACTCATGTTTTATATTCCCATATAATATACTGCCCATGACAACTTGACCTCAGAATTATCACTTTCAGCCTCTTCCTCTGTTTTTTCCATCTCTTTCACAGAAATGCTGACTTGCTGACTTTCCTTTTCCTGGTGACAGAGATTACTTGTATTTCAGTGAGTTTAGAAATCTGCTTGCTGTGACTGATAGCCTGACTGTGTGTGCTGATAGGCCAGCCTAAAAAAGTATTTAATTTTCCTCAATCTGTCATTTTTTTTCTCCGAACCCAAAAGAACATTTTTTTCATTTTGAGGCCATTTTTCTTTGCAACATTTGAATGAAATTGATCAGTTGCAAAGTTTTTGACGCATAAAAGAGGAAAGCGTGATAGGGAAAAGATAGTTTAAAAAAAGTTCTTAAAAACCCAGGAGAATCTAAGAAAAACATCAGAAGCTAATCAGTAGAGAAAATTACAACTGGACACAACCCATTCACATTGCAAGTAACTTCCTCAGCCATGTCTAAGCCTTTTTCTCAGTTTTTGATCTAGGGTTCAGATTTCTTCACTAAAAAGCAATCTCTCAACTACCTTTTGTGTAAAATCACATATTCAGAGCATTTAGAAAGATAGTGGGACATCTGGGCTCCTTTTTCCCCACAGCCTAACATATATAAAGACCATGCCTCTTCACTGACTTCCATAATAAACAAATTAGACACATTATGCCCCCTTTTTGTGTATTCTTTTTTGTTGTTTGCTCATTTAGGGGGTTGGTTTTGTCTTTCTTTTTTTCTTACTTATTACTTCTTATCTATTATTATTATTATTATTATTATTATTATTATTATTATTATTATTATTATTATCATCCACAACTTTGCGACTTTGCATCCGGCTTGAAAAGTAGTTTCCTGATAAAAATATTTCTAGGAAGTTAAATATTTTTTTTATTTTTTTCCATCTGGAAAGGGCATTGAACCTAACAATCTTTGACAAAGGCAAAGTCTCAATCAGAGAGGTGTTCTTAGAGCATGACTAACACATAGTGACAAGACCTGAGTCTTTACAAACTATCACTTTACTTTTAAGTGCCATAACTGTCAGCCTATAAGTTATTCATGTCTTTTGGACTACTCTTCCTTCCTTCTATTGAAGCTATGTCACTATGCAGGGAAGAATTCAAGATTTATGAGGTTAGAAAGAGTGCTGAGAAGTGAATATAGCTAAATATCTTTACAGCTGGAACATCTACTTCAAAGATGGGAACTCGATTTTCTGGGTTTTTATTCAGCCTGCTTTGACAGAGAAACATAGTTTGTTTGATCATAAACATATTTTTTAAAAAAACCTGGATTTCATATCAACCAGAGTGGACAGATAGTGAGGGTTCCAAGTTTATTTTTTCAAGCTTCACAAAGCTCCACAGGCTTAAAAGCTAGGGTTTGCAACTGGGAAAAGAGCTTGTGCCAGTTCAGTTTGCTAAGTGCTAGAGAATTAATTTAGGAGAGAGAAATTTTAAACCAGCAGTGGCTGAACTTCTGAGGATACATACCTCTTTGTCTTCATGTATCCTGGCCTGTAACCTCCTAAGTTCAAGTGCCATGCTTTCTACCTTGATTTCTAGTTCTTCCATCTCTCCAAAATAAAATGTCAGTAACATTTCATATTTCTTAAAAGTTTTCCTTTTTATTACCCAGACCCTCTACTTTCCAAGACACTCTAACACAGGGATAGAGTTTTTCAAACATCTTGTACTATCGTCCTTGTCGATTTGGTGAATCTTAATTTCCTTCATGACCTACTTACATGTTGTTAGACTACATGGCACCTTGCTCATCCAATCTTAGAAATCATTACTTTCTTTTTTCTCCAGACAGCATGTAAACCATCATAGTTAATTCTCAGGTTTAAATAGATAAGTTCTCAGCTGAAGGCCATTGGCCCAACCTATTTATCCCCTGAGAAAGAAAGGAGAGTGAAACAGAACATAAACCAATTTCTAATTCATTCTTTAAATCTTCCTGTGTTGGGACTATTTCACACAGGCATGTATGACTAAGCCTTTGCTGATATAATTTGCCCACTGTGGGAATGTTTAAAATAAATACACTGGCGATGTCTACCTACTCCGTGTAGGAGACAAATCTTTGTGGTAACTTGAGTGCATAAGTATCACTTGCGTTTTCAATGATGGCAAAGGGGATTATTTAATCTGTATTTCTGTCTGAGAGTTCCCTTCTGGAGAAGTTTTTGAACACACTGAGTGATTTAAAACAGATTTAACACAGGGGTAGAAATCTGAAAGATACCTTAGTTCTAGTTTCACAGAAATAAGTGGATGGCTAGCCTGGGACAGAGGTCTAATTACGTTCAAGCTGTCACACAAGTCTTTACTAAGTTACCCTATTTCTTTGGGGGAAAAGATTCCACAATGTATTTTATTGAATACAAATTTACTGAAGATTTGGTGTATTAAAATTAAATTGATTAATCAATGAAAAGACACATATCTGTATAAACAAGACTTCATTACAGCCAGTACTCTAATTGCTATGACACAGAGGACTGCAACCTGACCTACTAAGGAAGTAAATTAATTTGACATTTTCTTTACTGTAATAGTTTAGATTTTTATTCATTCACACTTTAAGTCTGTTTCTACTTGAAAATAAATTATTGACATTTTGTTTTCAATATGTTTTAATAACGTAGGTTTTAAGGGTCTAAAGCATGATTCCAAGGTATTATGAGGAAGTAAATTTCTTTTTTAAAGAGCAGAAGGTTTATATTTAAGTTTGAACCCTGTCTTTATAATTTCCTAATGGCTACGACAATGGCTTCCTAATGCCGTATGATTTTAGTTGGTATCTATATATAGAGATACTCAGCATTTCCACTGCACAGTTTGGATAACTTAGAGATATGAATTGAGTTTCTCTATTCCTACAAGGGGCTTGACAATATCTAAACTGCCGTGTCTCACTTTTAGGCACATCTAACTTTTTCTAGATTTAGCTCAAAGAGTCTTAAATGAGTAATTCACAGACAAAGACACCAAAACCAATGAAAGCAAACTGAATTTGGAAGTTTTTTCATCTAGAAAGGAAAATGTATGGTTTGAACAAATTTCTCCACCAGGTCCGTGTCCTTCTTATGTTGGGGCCCCCTGAGCAGGATTCAGCCCTTCAGGTGGGGTTTTGAGAGAGCAGAGTATAGGGAAAGAGTCACCTCTGTCTGCCTGCTGGCCATGCTGCTTTTAATGCACCCTAGGATATCTGGATATCTAGGCTGTGAGTCCGCATTACATGTTTCTAAGGCACTATTTTTTTAACACTATTATCTGTATGTATATTGCCAACTAACTCTAATTACATTTAGGCTTTTTACAAGCAAACAGAATGTGAAAAAGCACACTTCATGGAAATTAGTGTCAATGAAAAATTATTTTATTTTTAATCATTAATATACAACTTTGAATAAGTTGTTCTCTTATTGCTAGGAAATAACTTATTGATAATACTAACCAGATATAACAATATAAAAAACCCTCTTTCTTTGCCTAAATGTTCTTGGTGTATCTTAATCACTTTTGATTGAATTTTCTAGCCCCTTTATAGTCTAAACTCTACCTCCGAACAACGTGCAAATCTGCTTTGGGATGCCTTCCTCCGGTTCTCAGGCTGTACTCCACAATGCCAATTTTGAGTTTTTGAAATCAACTGCACAATGCTAGCAAACTTCACAGGAAAAACTGCCCTGTTAGCAACTACCATCAAAAGTTGTAAAAACAATCTGAAGTAGAGAAATTAGGTCCAAAGGCAGAAGGAGGTATTAGAGTAAGCAGCAGCATACTGGAGCCGTAAGGGAAATTTAAGATGATTAGTGTAAATAGCATGTGTGTGCCTGGAGGCAGAAGAGTTTTTTTTAAAGGTCACCCACAACTAAACATTGCTAGTGGACTTGCAATATATTTTTTGTTACTTACATGCTTCTTGGAATTCTATCTATATAAATCTTCGTTACAAAAAACAAACAAACAAACAAAAAGTATTCTTTTCACATTTTTCCTTAAGCATTGATTTAGACATTTAGGAGAATAGCAATAAATTACAATATTATATAGCATGTTAATATAATGGTAAAAATGAAGCTGATATCCAGTCTTCTCTTCGACATGACTAAACAATACAGCTGCTACATAATGCTATATATCCTAAAATACTATTACCATGTCTTATTAGAAGTTCTTTATTTTTTCTAAGAAATAAAAACATAGCATCTTTGAAGGATTCACAGTAATACAAAACCAATCCATTATTTTCTATTAATTTGATAATATCAGTTATATAATTTCTCTATTAGTTCAATCTAATATCTTTGTTAAAACAGCTCACAAAATCAAACTGGAAGCTGAATCCAGTATAAATTCTGCTACTCTGATATACTGTGTGTTCCAATAAAAGAATGAGATTATACCCCATATTCCTAGAATTATTTTTTTAAATTATATTATTTAGTGGGAAATAAATTATAAGTTCCAAAGGAAATTTACCTACTTACTGTGTTTGTGAACTACCTGTGACTCCAGTCTGTTGAAGGTCTGTAGCCATAAGAGCCACAGCCTGCAATCCATCAGCTTGGAGGATTAACTTTTCTTACTATTGTTTTAGCATCCATGCCACAGAATTAATGAAGTTCACACAAGAACATTTTTGATTTAAAGAATCTTGCACCATGGTGATAAGTTTAATGGATAGTCATGACCTTTAAATTATAACATGCATTCAATGAATCAGCAGATTAATAGGTCATTTAGCAAACATGAGTTTTACCTCCAGTATATATAAAGAACAAACATCTAACACAATCTTATCAGATCACTGGTAAAATACTCCACACTGTACAAATAAAACACTTGTTTATCCTATTAAAATGTCAAGCTTTATTAACCAGAGGAGGTCACCAGCTAGAGTTTCAACACATATGCATGTTAATTTACTGTGATATAAAGGTAAACAAGAGAGTGTAACCAACACATCTTGACACAAATTTATAGTCTCAAGTATTGCTGTTCTCAGGGGAATTAATAGCTTATTGTAGTTAAACATTAAATTCCTCTAGAAGTCCAATGCCTGTGCAATATATGAAGCCTGGTCCAATGCAATCTGTACTGTGGTCTCACACAGGCAGCATGCTAACCTAAAGTGAAGTGGGATAAAAGAAGCTTATATTAAATGTACAAATAATAAAAAAAATCTAAGTAAGTTAATACAAACAAACACATGACTTGTTTCTCCCTTTCCTAAATAACTTTCTTCCTTACTAAGCACTGTCCCATAGTTTTTACTTCTAATTTCAATACAATATGTAGGAAATCTTATATCAATACATTGATATAATGTATATCAATAGAGCATTGACAAATAGGTTAAAGTGGCTTTGTACAGAAACTTATTTATAAGCAAAGTGAGGCTTTGTTTGTACAAAATAGCAAGAACAAATCAGAAAAAGCATGTTAAAACAACTCTAAAAACCACTAATTTCCACTAGTCCTGTTTCACAGACGAGAAAAACTGATGAACTTTCACCAAATGCTCCCTGTAGGAACATACTACCATTCACTTTTAGACCGAGGATTAAAAGAAGTTCTTAAGTAGAGTTAAATTTAGAAATGGAAAAAAAAAAGAAAACAGGAGACGGAATAAAGTCCCAGACAACCATTTCCAAGGGGCATGACATAGTCTTCATGCTGAAAATTTTTATTCTACAGCTGTGCACGTTGGTTGCAATAGTAAAGTTAAAAGATACAGTATTAAAACTTGCGGTGTTGAGCCTTATTTCTTGCTGGAAGTTATTGTCTCCAATATACTTTGGAATAGAAGAGCTGAATTTCTTCTGAAAGGCTAAATATTACTTAAGGATGTTTACTACTGATAAACAGGTGACAACCATTTTTATCTCACTGGTATACTACACGACTAGTGTCCAAAAGATTTTATCTGCCAAATGGAGGTTTCTGTTATGAGTTATAATCTCTGTGAAGAGTATCTATGAAAAGTAAAGGTGGACAAATATTTTTTGCTCTTGAGAAGATCACTCCTTTTTTGTTACTACAAACAGGAGATATTATTTATTTGTCCATAATACTATTTAGGAATTAATATACTGCTAAAAAATTGTGTTTCTTTTTTTCTCCATTGTTATTGTTGTTGTCATTATTATTATTACTACTATTACTATTAATGATAATGATCATAGTAATAATATTCTTACCATCACTGTAGTAATATTTTAATGTGTTTCAATTATTAAACTATTCTTATGTGAACCCACAGGTTTTACACTTTTCAGATTCCCGTTCCCATTTCATGGGGAAAGGCCAGAGGGGAATGAATGAATGGCTGGGTGGCACTTAGTTGCTGGCTGGAGTTATTAACACAACAAAACCTCTAACTTGACCAGTGTGTAAGACCATATATTCAGAAAACAAACAAACAAACACCCCCTCCTCCCCCCCGTTCTATTTTATTGCACTTTCTCACTAAAGCCTTACTACTGTAGGCTGACAGCCTCTGTAGAGTCTGTTGAAGGGCGCAGTTCATTCCTAGGCTTCAAATGAGAGGTATAATAAAAGGGCAGCAGAAGGAATCATGGAACCTGCCCTTACAGAACCATCATCAACTAACAGCACATGAAACTGCTGATCAGTATTCAAAGTGGAAAAATGTACAGTTGTCAAGTACTAGTGACCTTCTATTAAAAAAGAGGAAAAACTATAGAAAAAGAGCTTGTTACCACCTGGAGAAAACAGGTTTGATAGGTCAAAGGATCTTCTCAGGAGAAGATAAACTTGAGACAGGTGTTGTGCCTGACCAAGAAAAGTCAAAAGGAAAATGAATACAGAAAAAGCACCAGAACTGCTTAGAGCAATACCTTCTGTACAATAAAAATGAAAGCCCTGATGCGTTTAGAAAAATATATCTGAAAATCAGAAAGAACACTGACAAAATATTGTAAAGAGAGTGATATACATATATTCCTTCTTTAATATATATGCATATTTCTTTAGACCATTATAACGAAAGATTTTTCCTTAAAATTTTTTCTTATTTTTCAACTTTATTGTGCTCTTTAAGTAGACTTATAACCTAGAGGATCTGTGAAAAGGATAGCAGCATACTTGTGAAAGGACATAAGTTATTTGGAAGTATTGAACATGTGTCTGGTAGGGCAAGCAAATGGGTTTGATTATGGGCTAGATACCCAATTTGGAAAGTTCTGGAAAAGTGCACTTGATTACAGTTTAGAGGAAAAGATAATGAGAACGATAGAAAGTCAGAACTGTGTTTTACTCAGATCAAGGGAAACTTGAAAACAATGGACCAGATTTTCAGACCCTGGAGGGAGCATTTAATTAATAACTGGGATAAATTAAAACACGTGAATGTCATTTACAGCTTATTTTTCAAGAGACATAATTAACATCCTTATATAGCTATTGCAAAAATTCTTTGGGATTATATTTTGTTATTTCTTTTCTATTGTTCAGTGCTTTTATTCATTATATTTCTCTAAAATTAATATTTATTTTTTTAAATTTTGTTAGAAATTATTTTGATGTGCTACATAACTAAAAAGAAATCATGCTCTTTTATGGTCTTATTGATTTGACTTTTTAAAAATTTTCTGCAGCATATTCTGTGACCTAACAGCAGAAAATCATGTTGTAATGACAATACTTAGCATTGTGTAATCACTGCTTTTAAGTATTAATAGGTGAGATCACAGCTTGACTGTCCCATTTAGCTGTAGTTCCACATTGCTATTCATTTTGAGCTGAAGGGTTACAAGAGGGAGAAGACAGAGAAGAAAAAAAATTGTGCTGCTGCTGCTTTTCATCACTATCAGTGGTTAGAAATTTTTAATCTGTAAGCATGTTATATTTCCTACAGTGGGAGATACACTGCAGTGCAGAAATGGCCAAAATACTGCTTGCAAAAAAATGCTAAATTTTGAATCTATCCCGGAACAATGCTGCTTGCTTGAGTTTTATCTGAAAGAGGAAAAAAAAAATTGTAATTCCTTTTATAAGCAGTAGGATATTTTTGTACTCAAGGGAATGGAGACACAAGAATCAATGACTTAAATAATGGTGCTTTTAAGAATAATTTTCAGCTGCTGCTTACATGCAACCTAGGGTACAGAAGAAAGCAGACCTTATAATATGAAAGGACCCGACAGCTAGCAACCATTTACTTTTTCTTTCCACCTTGAATTTGAGTGAAGGGAATGTATATATCCTGTAACTTCCTTATTATTAAACTGGATGTAATATATAATTCAGGTGTGTTTTCTTCTCAGTACAGATGAAGGATGTGTTTTTTATAAACTACACTCAAGGTATTTTAGTGAGGGAAACATTCTGCTTTATTGAGGCACAGGGTAAAGCACTAACACGACTAACTCCTTCATGTTCTTTGGATCAGGCAGCTGTGGCTGGCTGTTTTGTTCAGGAAATACAGGCACAGAATCTGATTAAAAAATAATTTATTCAGTATCTGATTTTTATGTGATCAAGTATATGAATCTGCATATTTTATTCAAATAGACAGTGACAATTATGTCTGGACAGACTGAGTTCTCTGTAGCTTAGATTTTTTTTGACAGCAATGCAGAATATTAAGATTAATGTATATATCTGTATAGCCACCAGATGTCCCTTTGTCCTTCATCACTACCTATTTGTGCTGAGCTATGCAAAATACTACTGAGCACCTCTCCATGGTGTTTTTCACTATGATTGCTCTTTGGTGTTCATTTATGCGAAATTCATTTGAAACCATAGCCAGATCTGATTACAATTTTGCAGGTGGAAGAAAAATAAATTACTGAACCTATTTACTCTTCGCTGTTTACAGGTCCTAAATAGTGTCAGCAAGAGCATCTCTATGATTACATATTTTCTACAGATAATTATGCAAATGATGTCTCCATGCAGCTTACCATTCCTCCATTTTCTTTGTGATTCTTTAGGTCACATTGTCTGAGACTTCATATCAGTTGTTTAGCATCCTCTGGAAGTAGAGAAAAAATAAAGAATACATATGGGAAATATGTTCCCCTGGAAACAGGTGCACAAGAATTGTGTGCCATTTTTTGCATTCTTTGGCTCCCCAGAAGATCTTCATATTGGCTGAAAAATCCACCTGTAAGTTGTCATGGGAACAATACCTTTTATTTTTTCAAAAATTGTCCTGTAAGGTCTTAATTCTGCCCCGTCTAATTTTTTTTAATACTTAGTAAGACGAGAAAAAGGTAAGAAATATTTCTTACAGCTGTCACCTGTACAGCTGTCATCCAACTCTTTGTATCCCAAATCCTTGTTTTAGCAAATGATGGTGAATGCTCAGGTAAATTGAATTGGTTATATATAAGATTAATAGTTTATATATAACCAATATAAGGTTAATAGCTAACATTTTGTATTTTCAACAAGGCTGTTAAAGCTATCAGTGCATTTTCTCTCTGAAATGAATATGCTTTGACATAACTCACTGATCAATTAATCTGAGATTTCCTTAGTGATGGAATAATGTCAGTGCAGCAACCATGTGGGAAGTACTTTTGGTGTCCTCATCAAAAGCTCTGTACTGGAAGTTTCTTCCCTCCCTTCCCCAGGTAGCTCCATGGCTCTTCTCTGAGAAGGTAATGCTGGAGAGTTGCAGCCTGTAAATGTAAGTATGTTTTCAGACAATAATGGAATAGTAAATTGATTATTATTGCTCAAAATAATCAGTAAACTGATTGTATTTCAGGAAGGAAAATATGATTGAAAATTTTTTAAGAGGTATGAAATCATAAGTGAAGCAGACTGGTTAGTTCAGTGATGACCTCTGAAAGTCTTCAGTATTGTTTATTCTCCCTCTATCTTCTGACAATGAAAAAATATGGATGCTGGCATGAAGGCAACTATCTAGAACCTAGAGCTGTATGGAGAAATTACCCTGACCATGTGTGTCTTAAGCGCATGGTCGGGACTGACTGCCTGCTTGGAGTTAGGGAAATTTAACAGTATTTACATCCCTTGTCAGATACAATCTATAACACTGAATGGCATAATCTACTAGGGATAAAGCCAGGTGGAAGTTTAGCAGCTTGCATGACTTGATGTTTGCCAGTAAGTTTATAAAAATTTGCCTGCATGCTGGTAGAGTTTATGAACTACTACTCTTGATTAACTGTTCTTCTTGTGGTACAGAATCACAGAATGAACTAGGTTGGAAAAGACCTTTCAGGCCATCTAGTCCAACCTATGACTTAACACCTCCTCATCAACTAAACCATGGCAGTGAGTGCCATGTCCAGTCTTTTCTTAAAAACCTCCAGCAACAACGACTCCACTTCCTCCCTGGGCAGATGATTCCAGTGCCCAATCACTCTTTCAGTGAAGAATTTTTTTCTAAAGCCGAACCTAAATTCCCCCTGGCACAGCTTAAGACTTCTCGTTCTGTCAGTTGCTGCCTGGGACAAGAGACCAACCCCCACCTGACTAACACCACCCTTCAGGAAGTTGTGTATAGTGATACGGTCACCTCTGAGTCTCCTTTTATCCAGGCTAAACAACCCCAGCTCCCTCAATCGTTTCTCACAGGGCTTGTGTTCAAGCCCCTCACCAGCTTTTTTGCCTTAAGATGCACTCAAGCATCTTAAGACCCTTCCTTAACTGACGGGCCTAGAACTGGACACAGCACTCAAGGTGCGGCCTCACAGTCTGCTGCCCAGCCTCCGAAATTATTATGCATCCATGATCCCTGGTCTGAAATAACCATTTGTCCAGAAATGCCTTTCATAGGCTCACAGTCCCTAACAGATTTTATCTAGTTTCTGCTTCAGGCCTTTTAGCGCATTCCAGTCCTGTATTCCTAAGGAAGTCATACTTCCTAGGCAAGTCCAGTTTAAAAAGAGGATTCAGAGGTGAGGAGAGAGTCCCATAAACAAGTTTTTTCTTGAGTTGGATATTTCAAGCATTATCACAAAACACAACAAGAAGAGATGTGAGATCCACAATCTTCCCCAAAGAAGATTATGACTGTGATAGAACAGTTACCAGGCTAAGCAACATTTTATATGGCCAGCAGGATGTCAAAAAAGAATACTTTGTAATGTGGACATTAAATAAACTGTGGGGTCAATATCACTCCTAGGTTCTAGGTTTTGAATAGGTTGATGAAAATTCAGTGTCCCACTTCCATACAGAAGAGTAGGTGGGGAGTTTATAGTTGTTACTGGATTATAAAACCTTAGTCTAACTTTTCTATTAGAGATTGCTCTCTATTCCACATGGGATAACTTCAGTAATGCATTGTTTTTTATAAGAAGAAATAGATTAGTACTTTCAACTTTCTTTTAAAGTTGCTTCCCTAGAGCTAGCAATTGCTCCTGCAGTATTTCAAATGAATCTTTTATAAAAGTTTTATAACCCAGTCTATTTCTCAGCTTTGATTCTATAAAGGTTTCTATATTGAAATGCTTTCCAAAGTACCTTCACAGGTCATTTGGATCCAGCTTCTCATTTTACTTAAGCCGTTCTCTGAAAAAATAGTGGGAGCTGTTTCAATACTTTTCTGAATTCCAAACCCACACTTTACCCATTGTATGATTTTCGGAGTCACGCAGACTATGTTCATAGTTTCTCCATTTTCCAATAAATCCCAATCTGCCAGATATGAGTTAAATAGACATTAGTAGATCTTCCTTGCTCAAGAAGTTGAAATGAGATTTTCAGATTTTGTGTAGGCTGTATTTACGTCAGCCTTGTGTTTTATTTCATGCATACAAAAGGCAGTAGAAAGACTCAGACATCAGTTACTTTACGATTTTATTTTTTGTTACCCATGTCTGTCCTTTTATGGATTTTTTTTGTTTCAGATATGTAAAAGATTATAATTAAGCTTTTTATTCCTTCCTTTTGTGTGATGCTCACATCTGTCCCTTTAGTAAACAGACTTTATATCCTGATGGGATCCAAGGATGTCATCTCTGTCTGTAAATTTAGGGTTTGCTTTTTTTTGTATTATGTGCAACATTTCATTTTTATTGAGAGTAGCATGAAAATAAAGCCACTCAGAAAGCCATTGCTCTTTTCAGAAATCTACTTTTCACCTCCTGCTTCTCATGTAGGTTCAGAGGTTTAATTTAATAGGTATATATTTACATATGTGCTCCAAGAGGGCAGGATGACCCACCTTCTGACACTGTAAACCTTTATTCATTCATCTTTAGTTTATGCTCCCTCGATAGACTGCCTTTATGCCCTCTCATCTGCAGTATTTCAGTACTCATTACCCCTTTAGGTCTCATATAATATTTTTTTTCTCTGCACCGATAACCGTTTTTCTTAAACACGATTACCTTTGTGTAATCTTTATTATTCTCTAACCCTTCTGAACAGCTTAACATGTAGACAATATATGAAGGTAGCTCAGATTTCACTGATAGGAGATAGCTATTTAATTTCCTTCCTACACTTCAAAGGAGTGCTGTGAATTTAGAAAATACTGGGTGCATGCATATAAACTCACTGCTTGTAATTTCCTCTAATACCCATCAGAAGGTGATCTGTTTAAGGGTAATCTTTATTTGTATTTGATATCTTTCTTCTCACAGACAGTGTCTCTGTTTTCTAGTCTGGTGCTGGTTTCACACTTTTTTTTTCATCTTAAGCTTAAATAGCTGATTGAATATTTTCAATTCAAATCAGGAACTGCAAGATTTATATCTTTCCAGGCACAATTTTAACATAAAAGTGAGAGCTGAAATGGAGTAACACGAAGGAAAACAGTGCATTTAGGCCATAAAATTGTTTTCCTTTTTCCAGCTGAGTATAAGAAGATAAGGAATTCTTCTGTATCTATTATCTTATATGTGTATCAGTATGTCACAAGAGATAGACAAAGCTACCAGTACATGCCCTTTGCACATGAGGCCCTCCCTCTAGGCCATGTCTTCCACCCTCTAAGAGGACAACAAAACTCACTCAAAAATGGTTCATTGTAGCAGTATATGTCTATCAGTATAAGTTTGTCACAGAAGGAATTTAAGGACAACTAGAGATCTAAGACTTCTTTGAAAATTTAAGCTCTATAAAGTATTAAGAAATAAGTTTTATTTATTTATTTATTTGCTAAGCCTAAAGGCCTTAGGCTAATGACACAAGAGAAGGAAAAGTAGAAATACAATAGAAATATATACATGGGTGATAAATTGTATATAACATACATAGTGTTTCAAAAGGCAAATGAAGTTACAAAATGTTGGAATTAGTAACAAAGTTATTGTCCATTTTTCTGACTCTGTATATATAATCAATAATTATAATCCATACAGCTCATCAACTGGAAAGCAGAACACAAGAGAGCTTGTGAGAAAAGATTGAAATATTCTTCTAATTCATATAGTTTTAAACACAGTTTATCACAAAGTAATGATGACTGCAGAGATAACCCACATGGCTGTGGAGAGCAGGGAAAAGAATTAAATTATCTAGAAGCAGAAATCTCACAAATATCACAAAATCTACAAATTGTTGATATGCAAGATATCTTGGAGGTAATCTTCATAAAACTGTAAACATTTTCACACATAGAAGTACATGCAACAGGATTAAGGCAGAGGGGGACACCAGGTAGGAAATGATAAATCAATATGAAAAGTTTGGATATGGAGAATGAAAAACTGCAAGCAGTTAAAACACATAATTACAAAGAAGTGCAGTATATAAAAAAAAAAAAAAAAGTAGTTAATATTTAACAAGAGCCATGGCTAGGAATTGAAGTCTAAAATAAATATCTGTAGGACATTAGAAGAAATGCAACAAATTAAATAATGCCATACAAATGAAAGACTTTGGATAGTTTGGCTGATGGAACTTCCTCTCTTTTTTCAAAAGACTGTCTTGTATTATGATGTGAGTTTTTTGTATTAGTTTCGATTTATTGGTAGTATAGGAACCTAGGTTTCTCATTACTTTTAGTGATAATGTATCTGATTTTTAAAAAGAACAAAATAAAAAATTAACAGAAAGATAGCATGCATATCCACACTTATGAGGATCACCATTATGATTCCTGTACACTCATGCATACTTTTTCGAATTACATGAAAAGAAAGAAATGTAAGCCATATGTTTGTAAGGTACTTTGACATGAAGCTACTAAAACTGATCATTTAGCAAGGGTAATATAATACTGATACTAGTAACACTACAACTTGGTACAGAAATAAATATTTTAATTCTCTGTGACACTTATGTGGATCACAGCTTACAGCTCTGTAAGCTAGATAGATTTTAAACACTGCCTGATGCTCATTTTAAAATGCTTCAAAGTAAATGGTATAATATTCTGCAGTTAAAAAAGCACTTATAAAATCTGCCTATGCTTTCCACTAAACTTAAATTATTGTGTACTATGAACTGTAAAACTCACATAGCTTTCTTGTGCTCAGCATTTAAGGAAGTTATGCTGTCAAATTGCAGTAGATATGATATTATATTGTAGAATATTAACAAATCTAGCAAAAGGTTAGAAATGATGTAACAGGGAAATGTGTTTGGTTTTTTTTCAATACTGTAGTAAAGCAGAACTGTAAATTTCAGTTAGAGGACACTCTATGATATATATTTGTTTACTGTTCATTGCTTACAACCTGAAGATACACTTAAAACAGATGCAGGAATATGGGAGTTTAGCTCCATTAATTTGTTATCTACGTTATTGGAGTTTCAATGAACATTTCTGTTCTATACTCCTGAATTCAGAGCAAATAGAAACAAGTTTTACTTATATCTGTAGATTCCACTCAACATTTAGGAATATGTTTACTTGTAATTTAGTTATTCAATACCTGTATTAAATATATGAAGAAATGCAGTGAAATCTTACTGCAAAAAATAGTCAATTATGAACAATTATACTTTTTTAAGTAAAGTTATGTTAAGCAGTAACATCAGCATGTTTTCCCATTAAAGGCCTTTCAAGGAACTCTTTAAGCTAGCAAACATAATGAAAATCACGATATTAAGGCTCTGAAGTTCTTTATTATTAAGCATTTCTGTTGGGAGTACTGCTGTGTAGAATGTGTTGAATGATGGTCACTTTGAAATATTTAAGGACCCTAATCTCTAATTCATATAACCTGTTTTCACTCAGCACAGGAAAATCATTGTGTACTATTATCTTTTCCATATGGTTAAGTGAAAGTTTATGCTCGTCAGCTACCCTTCCATGGGAAAAAGTTGGTGTAGTA